>VYYJ01000081.1:0-117280 GCA_021029165.1 Cyphoderus albinus | reverse complement strand
TGTCAAGTTCTCTCTTGACTTAGTTCCACTTTTAATTTTAAAGCAGAGATTCCTTTCAATTCAGTGTGACTTTTTCGTGTGCATGAAAGTTGTTCGAGTTGGTATAGATAGATCTCAACTGGACCCGTAAACTTTTATATTGTGCAAACAGAGCCGGTCAAAAAGGTTAACATTATTTCTTGAACACAGACTAACACAGTGTTGGCAACACTGCTCGTAGCACAACTTATCGAAGGTAAGCCGAATAGTGACAATGAATAATAATAATAAATATAGAATAGTTCAATAGTTGTACTTCTGAATAAACGTCGATATTCATTTCTTTAATAATATCGTGTCATGAAGTTATGCGACTCTCAACCCACCTCCATTTCTATTTCTATGGATTGCAAACTTTTAATGCTATTCTGAACTTGAATTCTGCATTTTATTATGCACATAAATGTAATATGAGTTTTACTCAAGTTCGTGTCAAGACGCAGTTATTGCAGAGTAAGTAATTAGAACGGCATCTCATTGGAAGGAAAACAAGTAATAGAATATTTTCAAATAGATAATTATATATTTCTACTGCTACAAAGTATAACCTGATACTTTTCTAAAGTATGAAAGATTTTATTAATAATTATTACTATCGCCGCAGACTGCAATGTACAAAAGGTTTCGCTGTGAAGCAAGCTCATGAAAATGAACTAACAAACATGCATTCAATTCAATTTCACGTTTATTAACTATCCAACAAGTAACTATCTCCAAACCCATTCTTGTGAAAGTACACACACATTGTAAGGAAAAATAACCACGAAGAATCGAACGGTTGTTAATTTTTATTAATGATGACTAATTTTTCTCTACATGTTCTGACTGTTATATGAGTCAATGTCGCAATCTCAATATTCGAAATTAAATTCATTTAGCGTCACCATTCTAAATTTGAATGTCTCAATTTACAATTCAATATAAATACATACATTGTAAGTACGGCGCTTGTTGTATAAATACCTTGCATTGTGCACGAAAAGAAGTCAAAAAATCTTTGTAATAAACCAGATGTAATGACAATAATAATAATAGTAATAATAATCAGAAAGCTTTTATAACCTAGGTCAAAAGTACAAACATGCAATAATAAAATATCCAGAAAAAACTACATAATATAAAATGAAAATTGCAACGATACACTTTTCGCCAATTATACCCTACAAAATTATACCCTCTTTCAACTTTGCCTATAAAATTAACGTAAGAAAGCTGCTTAAGTACTATTCAAGTTATTGTTATTAGTTATTATAAATTTAAATTATGTGGAAAGAGCTTAAAGACACAACCAGTCTGAGTCCCGCTTGGACCATCCCACATAATTCAGTTAGCACGTCATTTAAATTATTACGAATGATGCAACCTTCACTTGGTATATCTTCAGATCGTTTTACCATTAAATTGAAACGCGCAAACCACATTACATACATCTAAAGAAGTCAATACATCATTCAGTCAATTACACTATTTGAGAAAGTTTTACTAGCAAAATTTTGTCACTCGAAGTTATTGCTCCGAAGTGTTAAGATCATTCAGAAATTAACTTTTGCGATATCTTTTGAAAGTTTTTGGTTAATTAAAATACCCAAATTTTGTCAAAAGGGTTAAGCTAGTATATCCAAAATGAACCCTTCCAGTTCAACTTGTTGCACTGAAGAGGAAAACAATTATGTAAATACTCTTTCGCGTGAGAATTGAGAATTAAAGGGTACTGGTATAAACTTGAAAATTACTTGAAAACTGTCATTTGTTTCTGTTATTGTAGAACCATTCCCAAGATCACGATAAAATGAGCTCATTGAAATTTACGAATGCTGGACTGACGTTGGAAGACCTTACCAACGGCGCCGTGAAAAAGGACAATGGCTACCGCCCAACATCTAAACTCAATAATAATGGTCACTTGAAAGCTCTTCACGGAAATGGTCTCCTCAGTCTTTATGAAACTGACGATCCATTGCCCGTAAAAGGAAACACTAACAATCCGTAAGCATCTAAGGTTTAGCTGTAAAATTAAAAAAAAACATTTTTCATGGAAATGTCATTACAAAAAGTTGTTATTCTTATTGTTTTCAGTTACACCTATGAAATATTGTCAGAGTCTGCACAATACATTCTCAGCAGGATAAATATTACTCCGAAAATCGCAGTTATCTGTGGATCGGGCCTTGGCAGCTTGGCCAATATCCTTGATGAAAAGATTGAGTTTCCATACGGAGATATCCCACATTTCCCTCAGTCGACTGTTCCTGGACACGCAGGAAAGTTGGTCGTTGGGAAAATGGGGAAAGTTCCTGTCATTTGCATGCAAGGAAGATTCCATTATTACGAAGGATATCCCTTATGGAAGGTAGACCAACTTCAAACACTTCATTCATTTACTCTATGAAATACTTTTACGAAACTATCGCGTGTGCAAAACAAAATGAATGGCTGGGTTGGTTGTGCATTGCATACATGAATTTAACAACGAATTTTGATATCAGGGCATGTAATGCGTAGAATGTTTGCAATTTCAGTCATGGCATGATTAAATACTAAAATTACGTGTATTTTATGGTTATGTCATTGATATTGCAAAAGGTTTACTGACGGTTGTGCGCAATTTTGTAAGAACACAGTTCAGAGGTTGAATAGGGCACAACATCCACAAGGAAATTTTTCGTGTCACCACAGAGCGAGTAGAATTTTTTAGAATGGGTCTGTTGTATATCATGTCAATCTGTAGCATGATATTGGATTTTAAAGCATTTTAAAAGGAAAGCTTCAGTTTGTTTTTAATCTTATTACGTATGTGATAATATATGGACAACGTTGTTTCTCATGTAATCCCACATTTCTTAAATTTTGCCTTTATGAATTTAGCTTTATCCTATGATTCAAAACTGGATTGTTATCTTTAACTGAAATTATTTATCTATCGTGAAAGTCGCATGACGTATTTTTCCAGCAGTCAAGAATGACAGTTTCATTGAAGCAGAAGTGAATATGTTGAAGAAAATATGTTGCATCTTGCTTTACAGCAAGTAATATTTATGAAATTTTCTCACTCCAATATTACTCTAATATTATTTGTGCAGTGTGCAATGCCTGTACGAGTGTTCAAGCTCCTTGGAGTTGAGATGATCATAGTGACAAATGCTGCGGGAGGTCTTAATCCGGATTATAAAGTGGGCGATATAATGGTCATTAAGGATCACGTGAACTTTCCAGGGTTTGGTGGAGAATCTTTCCTCAGAGGACCCAATGATGATAGGTACGAAGAAGTATCTGCTTATCTCTGGAAATAATCTGAGATAAATGTCTACATTGTGGAATACGTAAAGTAGTAAAGAAAATAATGTTATCATTATTCTAGATTTGGACCCCGTTTTGTAGCGATGAACACAGCGTACGACGTAGATTTGCGAATGATTGCGAAGTCCGTCGCAGCAGAATTAGGAATGAATGACTTTGTTCATGAGGGTGTGTACACAATGGTGGGCGGTCCCACTTTTGAAACTGTCGCTGAACTCAGATTAATGAAGCTTTTAGGTGTCGACGCAGTTGGTGAGTGACCCACACCGCACTGTACAATGTTTAATACAGTAAAAAATTCCAAATGACCTCTTCTGTATCATTAACATAAAACATAAAAAGTTTGTTTGTTTGTCAAGGCATGAGTACCGTCCCAGAAGTGGTTGCCGCAAGACACTGTGGAATGAAGTGCTTTGGCTTTAGTCTTATTACAAACGAGTGTATTGTTTCTTATGACACTGATGATGAACCGGATCATGGGGAAGTAATGGAGGCCGCAAAACGAAGACAAGAGGACCTCGTCCGCTTTGTCTCCGCCTTTATTGACACGGTTAACACAACGCAGTTGGATTCGAAGAAATAAATCCTTCAATCTCTCTTTAGATAATCTTAACAAATTAACTAATTATACATAAATGTATGAAAATATTATCACGTCAGATATGTACGAGAATTATTGTATTAATTTCTTACAACAGCACGACACTAAAAAGTGACTAGTTCTGTTAAGTGAACCCGTAAAGTTTATTTAAAAGTTTAAAGCGGATATAATGATAATGATAATAATAATTATGCGTATAATAATAAGCTTTAGTCAATACTACGCATAGGTTAAGCTTCTTAAGTTTTATGAACCCAAAAATACATTATTTAAATTTTACTCTACGTTGTACAGTACTGTTAGATGAATTATCACGAATGTGAATTCGAGTAGATAGTCCGTGACGAAAAATAAACCATGAATCTTCCTCATGATTTTAATCAAAATATTTATTTCATATTCATTTGATTGATTATTTAAAATTTGTCTTATTCTTTACTGCCTCTAAAAAATCCCCATTTTTTCGGCGTGGTATGACTGTCTGCTTCAGGGTCATTTTGAATTGAACTTCCGCCAGCACTGCTTGCTCCGCTGTGATGGTGTTGGTGATGCCCGTGCCCGTGCCCATGGCCATGCCCATGCCCATGGCTGTGAATTTTAGAACTTTCTTTTAATTCTTTCTCTATATTTTTCATTGTATATTGTGGTGTTGGTGATGCCCGTGCCCGTGCCCATGGCCATGCCCATGCCCATGGCTGTGAATTTTAGAACTTTCTTTTAATTCTTTCTCTATATTTTTCATTGTGTATTGCTCTCCCACGAAACCTGAAAACGCACAGCAAAATACTGCCGATTTACAAATTACAAATACCTATTGATGGCATTATAAGAAAATGTCCACAAATTACTCAAAACATCGCTGCCGAAAGGTCCTGAAGCTCTTCTTAAATAATGTTGCTTCGGCACTTTCATATTCATGTTCTTCGTTCTTAGTGGCTGCAAAGAGGAACTGGCAACGGCTGACCTGTAGTAATTGTCGTCGTCTTCAGGTGGCGGTGTTACCACCACAGAATGCGGAGCTACGTTCTGTGTTGGTGACGCTTCTTCCAACTTCCGGTGAGTGCGACACCTGATGAAAATAATGGAAAACATAGTGAGGAGTGACGAAACTTTGATACATATTTATTCTAAGGTTTATATAAGAGTTGATGAATAAAAGTTGTGATACCCTCGCTTCCATAAATTTATAAGGAGAAACGTGACACCTAGCAGTAAACCGCAGATTAATAAGGTCACGATGGCTTTAAAGAATTTTGGAATTACTTTCAGTAGAGATGACTCTAAAAATGAAATACGTTTTTAAGATGGACACAACATGTAAACATTTCTGTTCCACTTATCATAAACATGCACATGGAAAATGCTAAACTTGATCATGAGTTTTGTTTATATAACCACACAAACAAACATTTTTCATATGAAAAGAAATATTTTACTAACCAATGTAGCTAATGTACACAGGCTCATCCTCGTCCTCCACGGAATCCAGGAGGCTGTCAATATCTGTGAGATTCGTTGTGACGTTCATATCGGATTAGTTGTAATGAGCAAGGTAAATGGAAACAGTAAATTAAGTATTTGTAATTAAAAATAACTATCACTAATAACTGCGATTGCCGACAAAAAATATTTACAATTTCACAAAGACTAGATTTGAGCGGAGTGACTAGAATATATTTCGATTAAAAACTATTGCTTTGTACAAAAAAACGAAAGTGAAAAGTGAAGTTCATTGTGTCGCGACGATATTCATTCTGCACCTGACTCCAAAAAGAGGTGAGCAGGACAGCAAAGAAAAAATCACCCAGTGGCACCTTCACTCACACGAGAACTGAAACGGGAAGGGGAACTCGTTTCGGATTCCCTCACAAGTGCAACAGTGCAAGTTACAAGGTGCATCCTCCATCCTCCGAATCTAAATATCAACTTAACAGGTTTTTTTGATACTTTCAGATTGCGAGGCACAATACGAACGTGTTTGCGTATCACACGATGCGATACTGATGCGATGATGATATGATAAGTATGAGTTTGTTCGCCATCGATGGTCCGCCCAACAAAAAATAAAGGAGTCTTTTTTCTTTCGGAGCACTAAGATCTCAGGAATAAAAAATATTTCGAAAAATCTACATGTGCGGTAAAAAGGAATGTATCCATTTAATGATAAAGTGCGCACGCTATGCTACTTAATCCCTATTCTTGTGTGAATATTTATCTGATCGTCATGCAATGAAAGCGTTCATTATGTGTACACAGTTAAATGAATCAACAACAACAACATACATAATTTAGAAAAGGAGTCAAGTTAGCGAAAAGAAATTATTATTATGCATTTTCCGTTGCCTTTACTGGGATCTTGTTACGGTAGCAGTAGTAAAATGGCGTAAGCACTTGTTTAGTAAATAGAGAAAATAGACTCTTTTGCCAAGGGGAAAGGAAAAGATCGAGGTGATCCGTTCCAAAAATAGATTTCCATCTTACTTTACACTGCCTTCTAGTTCGAACTACACTAAAGGAAGTACTCAACGAAGCAATGTATTTTATTGTGCACTGCACTTAACTACTTCCTACATAATATTCATCAGTGCACGCGTAATAAAACTACATATGCATCTTTACTGGGACTTTTAATGAGAAAATACCCGCTTTATGCTGCCTGCCTGAAGAAAGGTTTGCTCGTGTTGTCAAGTATTTCCCACTCTCATACAGAATTCATTAGGCGAAAATATCGTTTAATTTTTACTTTTCAATCCGTGATTATCTCCGAGAAGCGCTCAATGCACAATGGCAAGAAAGCATAAAAGACAAGTTACAACCCTACAACGACAACATCCGAGATGTCAAGGCAAAGTGAGACAAAGTGTCTTTCGTTCCTTGCGCCCATGTAATGCATATTATTATTATATTTTAGCATGCTATATTTTAAAGCCTCTTTTCTTAGTTATATCTATTCACGGGACATGACTAAACACTTAAGAAAATTATTGCCGAGTGATCATAATGAAAATGGTTTCTTTACGCCGTGCTGCTTCTTTGTCTATGATTATGATGATGATGATGACATTGAAAATGATTGCAAATGCAAGAAGTTGAAATAGAGCGAAGATGAAGTTCATTCGAGTAAAGATTCATCTATAGAATTATTTTTTATTGCGGAATGATGTACTCTTGGAAAGTGTTCATTTCACACAAAAGCTTAGTGGTAAAATTCATTTTGGAGTGATACGAAAATACTGATGTACTAAAACTTAGTTTAACTTGACATTTACACAATAAATGGTACCAAAAATAGGTTGATATAGCACATCCTTATTTTTGCTTTCAACTCAACAACAGATTTTCCACATCATACTCACTTCCAAAGCAAAAGAATAAAAATTTAATAACATGGCAAACGATCAACTTTTCAGGTTTCGTTCGAGCATTCACACACATCGTGAACCAAGCTGACTGACTTTATAACAAAAAACTTGATGACGACGACCCATCAACCGACTGGATGATGACGATGGTCTGGTGCACTTGACATACAAACATTTTCAAAGGGATTTACCTGGCTTGATTTTACTTTTATTCGCGTTATGGTAGGCAGGACTAAAAATAAATTTCTAATTATATCAAATGTTCCTATTTAAATTAGCATCTCGTCTAAATCAATGCTTTTCGCTTTCGTTGCAACTCTTTTGTGATTATCCCGTCTTTTTTGTAATGTTTGCTATAACGTTTTTTTGTATTAACCATTTTGCTATCGTGGGTTTTCGGGATAGGCACACTGTGGAAGTCGTTGAGAACGGCGAGGTAATGGTTGACGATAGAGGAGATATTTCTGTTGACATATTACTTTGTTTGTTTGTAACTGTGGCTGTGCCTGTAGTATGACAGTTGGGGCTGCTGCCTCGGTTGAACAGGTCAGGGTTAAGTTTAAAGATATGCATTTCGTAGGGCATTGGAGATGTTGATGGAGGTCTCATGGTTGTTGAGGATGCCGCCTTAAGTTCTGGCTTGTATAACCGCCATTATTGGCTTTTCTCTCTTCGTGGACATTGCCTCTGAATACATGGCGAAAGTCAAAAGACTTCGTAAAAAGTCGCTGTTCTTCCGTAACGTAATTTATGCTACTTCCAGTACTAACGCTGCCACGAAATGCTTTGTGATAAAAACAGTGGAATATTTATAATGGACTCAAATCAACTTAAACTACTAGATGTTTAAAACCCCTATTTTTACCAATAAAATTTCTTACTTTGTTGGTGAAACAAGATCTACGTAATATTTCACTCTGGCACATAATAACTTGCAAAGAAGAGAATTTTTCACTCTTGCATTTAAATATACAATAGTTTAAATATGATTTATACTGTATCGATTGTTTTAATTTCTGAGGAAAAGCCACAACCGATCAAAAATAAAAGTTAGGATGTGAAATAAATAAGAATTCTTTTTTGTTGATTTTTTATTTATGTACGGTTATTAAATAGTTTAGATCTGTAGGTATTTTCATTTTTAACTATGAACTAAAAAGATTGTTATTTATAACAACATCACAATCACAATTTTTATCGCCGGTTTCATATATAGTAATTACAGATTAAATCAGGAAACATAATCTCTAAATACTCGTAATTGTTTTATGGAGTTATATAATTTTATTTAAGTGATTCTAAAAAAAACAAGTTTATTCGTGAGGCAGTAAACCTCGAAACAATGCTTGAAAATAACGAACAATTTATATAAAGCCGTAGTCGAGAACTCACTTTGAAAAAGCGGCACACAATTATGCTTTTAATCGTAAATATAAACTTTCTAAACTTCTATTGCGAGTTGCTGCTTAATATTGTTTAAAGCGCTTCAGCTAAACATAATATTAAATTTTCCATTAATTAATTATTAAGTACATTACTTACAAAATACATTTTCATTCTAAGTGAAATGTGATTCTTTTAAATAATTACTGATATTTCAGATGACATAGACAATAGTTCATCTAATGATCTAATCCATAGTTGATTTAGAAATAGAAGTTGATTTCATCAAGTAAAAAATTTTGTGCAAATCTAAATGAAAATCTCTGTGACCTGTTTCGTTTAAAACATTTAGGATGTTAATGTAACTGACTATACGCAATTAATAGTATCGACCTTATTACAATTTAATAGGATGTTATCGTTATGCAGCAATACTATTTATATTTTCTATGAAAATTGACAGTGCAGTGGTGTGATGTGATTTACACTTACTCATATGTATTAGCGAAGTGACGTTTACATACTTACATTACTCGCAAGAATATGTTTCTAGTTATGTTTTAATATTGCTATCAACGTTTCAGTGTTTATTATTATTATTTTTGTTTTACTATTTACGCTATCATAATACATTTTTGGTAACCCTTCCACATTCAAAAAAATCGTAGAAATTATCTAAAATACGACAAACTGGAAAATACCCTCATTTTAAAAGTCAGAATACGTACGTTACAATGATATATTTCAACATTTCTCATAGTTGTTCTGTATTTACATACGATCAATTCTAACGTGTTACATCTATAATACTATCTATAAAATCTAACTGATATTTTTTTACTAGAAATAACTCGATACTGGGTAACGTTTTATTTTTCTTTCCCAAAATGAGTTTTACATATTTATTTAACATTTTAACGTTAAGTTTATTTTTATAGTATTTCATAATATTACGTAATCATAGATTAACATTATATCGACATTGTAAATGGAAGGCACACTGTTTCTCTTTGATTATAAGAATTTTTAAATTTTATTTTTTCCCGACTTTATGCTTGTAAGGTTTCTTTTTCCCATTATTATATTTGTAGTACGACTGTTTTGCACCCAAATAATGTTGAGGATTTGATATTGATATTGAAGAAATGGTATGTTACATTTTATTTTTGCATATCTAACATAACTTGAAACATTATATAAAATGGACTAACAATGATAGTGATTGATGATGAGACTACAATCTAAACTCAACTATAAATAACCATCAACATTTTTATTTCGTAAGAGTTAAAATGTAGTACGAAATCCCAGCACACGTCCTTTATAACGATTGCATTGCTTTCAGTGATCATGTTTTCAGGGTTTTTTGAACAGCTACCGTTTAGTTTCGAATCCAGCGAAGCATGCTCGCACTGCTGTTGCTGCAGGTCCAGCAAAGGAAACAAATTTTGGAGGCTCACGAATGAAGTTGAGTGTTATTTGTTACAGGTTCATGAACTTTATGTCCTGATTCTCGGCAGCGAATTGGAATAATACATGTTGTTATTCTTTGATTGTCAGGCAAGTATTCCCATTCTCCCTATTTTGGCGCTTAGGAAGGTATGAATAATGAATACCAGAGGTTTCGGACAACCGTGAAGGTCTATTTCCTGTGGAAAGAGAAAAACAAACATATTATTATAAAGCCTTTCACTTCACTAGGTTTAATATACAGAAATTCATCATAAATTCATTTCGTATACAAATTGATGTACGTAAAGATATGCGTAGCTTCCCACCTTTTCACCATCTTCCGCCGCAAAGTCCAACCAGAGAAGCCGATTGCCGTCGTCTGCGGACGTTCTCAGTTGCGTGTATGAATACTGCCAGAGAACCCTGGAAGGAAAGAAGACTGACATTGTGAAACTCATGTCGATATAACCGTTATAACTATTCTTAACAATATTTAGCTCTTATGCAATTAGTAAGAACGACTGTAAAATACCGAAGAAAGGTATATAATCAAAGAACTACTAACGTCAATTAGAAATCACGATTGGTTAAGAATTTATCAATAAATCAGAGGTCATGATGGGACAGTGATTTATCATGGTTGGTCTCATTTGGAAGTAATTTTAGTTGTGAGTAAAGATGAAACGTTATTGGGGCATTTTACATGTGTACAGTGCCAATTTGTGCGCGGACAAATTGGAAACTACTTTCGTACAAATTATAATAGTGCATATAAACTAAATAAAATGCGTAGTTAAATAGTTTGTAATTTTTGTTATTCTAATATTAAGTTGAAAGTATCTTACCTTGGCTTATCATTCTCAGACTTTGGTAACTCAGTCAGCGTAAAACCATCCTCGTAATGAACCTTCAGCTGGCACATTTCACCTTTAAAACTGCATTCTGAAACGTAGAGAGACAATGATAGGCATTTGGAAATTAGCACCATTCAAGCATCCTGTATAATTATTCAGTCTAACTAAGTAATTCGCCAATCATCCGACCATGCAAACAAATACGCGAAGCACTACAAGTGAACACCACAAACACACACACACGAGGGAAAATTCTTCCTTCCTGAAACAAATGATAATTCCTATTTCAGTTCAAATGCCACCTTCATTCGGGTGAAGTGCTAAGCAAAATTTTAATGACTGTTTTAATGATGAAAACGGAGGCGTTCAAAAGAATTCATAGAACTCAGAAGCCATCCTGCCTCTCCATTCTGCCCATGACTCTCTGTGTACAGCATCGTTATCATCACGGATCAATTCACAAGGTATCGCGGCAGTCATATTTTATTTTCTCCCTCGAGTGCTTAAATATCTTTTTAAATGCATACGAAGCATACAGAGAATTTCATCATAAATGCAATGTGAAAATGTCCGGATGTGAAATGTGTAGTTCATGTCGTGTTAATAAAATATCAAGGTGTCTCTCACACGCTCACTTACTCCTCTCTCCTCACAAAAGGAGGAGGAACTCGGCACCACAATGGCACGCCAGCGTCTATCTTTCTCTCAACTGAAACGCTTGTTCGGATTTGGATTCTCTTGATTTTCACCGACACGTTTCATGAAGCATAAGCATACAGCAGGCGTTCCATAACACTTCGGTTGGAACATTTGAGTTTTCTCAACCAGGAAATAAAACATTATTATCTATAGTTCACACTCTGCAGAGCCTAAACTCGGGTGAAACAAGAACCATAGGAATGTACGATTCTGATTAGAATGGGTGTTGTGACTGACTGCCCAATAATACTGCGGTCATATACGGACAGACGTACCTTAAAATCCCAAAGGTTTACGTTGAGCAGATGTGTATAAACTTTTGCCAAATGAGACGTGAACAGAATTTTAATTGAATACAGTCGAAATAAGGACATGTCTTGATCCAAAGCATTAGCTGTTTCGCATTTCATATTCCGACAAACACTCGAGTGAATGTGTGCATTACCTACCTTCTGGCTATCCCTTCAAGTTAGCAACTTCATTATTATAATTAAGTACGCTCGCGAGCAGTACCTCATTTTTAGCATTCAAAACATTCCTTTAACAAGGCCTTGGTCTAAAAAAAATCCTTATTTTGACTAATGCGTGTGCGTCTCAAAGCAAGTAAGTAAAATGTTCTTTGTAAGTAACACGCTAATAAAATGTAAGTAGATGTCGTTTTGTGTGCTTGTTAAGCTTGTACTTTTTTATCGGGACACAAAACCCATTTAAAACATGCCTACTCCTAACTAGACTATTCAGCTAACCTATGTAAAAACGGAACAAAGCAAGAAAAATAAAAACAGACTTTCCCGTTCGTCCAAATCTGCCTCGTCTTTGCAAAATGTTATGTTCCATTAAATACAAAAAACATTAAGCTGTACTAATTCTGCTGAAATAAACTGCATCAACAACGATACTCGACTACGAACCCACAAAGATGCAAGCAAAGCTGTAGGAGGCATCATGTAGGTAATCACAATCGCATTGTGCGGCAAAAGGAGTAATGACGTTCACACTTACTGCAAGATAATTCCTTTTGTGTGGTTGCTGCGTCATGAGACGATTGGAGAATGTTTCTCGCCCAAGCAGCCAGGTCCTTTTGTGTCTCAGTTCGGAAGACAACATTTACAATTCCGCTGGGCGTTCCAATTCTTATGTGAAATAAGGAGGAGATGTGTCCGGCAGGAGATGTGTTTGCACTACTTCGATGCGACGAGCTCACCAACCTAAACCAAGAAAAAGTAAAAGATCGTCAAAGTATAATTCTAAACGATTGTCGTAGAAAAAGACTCGATCGCGTCGCATGGTCTATTAAACAATATTCAGCAGCCCAAGGAACGTCATTCATGTGATATTCATTAGATTCACAATCTAGATCCACTCCTGCCAACTTTCTGTCTCAAACTGAGCGTGTAGGTACATGTTCTCTGCTTAGAATTTTTTATTGTCTTTTAACCAACATGAATCTTCTCTAATCTTTGTGAGGCAATAATAATAGAAATAATGGACAACCTTTTTACTTGTCCTCTCGGCTCTGCTTTGTATTCATTCTGTTGACTGAATGACGTAGGCATTAGCCTTCGGAAGCGCACATTTTAGCTCGACAAGAATCTTTCAATTTAACAGGAAAGTGATATGTGCAGTAAACATGGAAATTCGTTCTTAAGTATACATTACACTTTTACGACGCTACTTATCTGATTACTTATTCAATCAACACTTTTTTGTCGCCGAACAAAGAAAGAAAAAGGAACAACGGAATGAGAGGAAGATTCATTACCTTGTAGTGAGTAGGGGCCAACTCTCGTAGGGAGAAGCCCAAGCATCTACAGACCATGGCGGGGAGTTATAGAGTCGTAATTCTTTGTCAGTAATCACAACAAATGTTGGAGTCCATAAATTGCTCGAAGGATCATCCCCATCTGATGATGTGCTCTGACTCCGACTCTGCTTGTTGTTAGAGTTGTTGTAGAATTGTGTTCAAGTATTTGTTCAGCAGAGTTACATGAGCGAAATCGTTCAGAGACGCAGAAATGTCGGAAACATGAAAAGAAATAAGAAACGACAAAAATAACAATAATGTCAACATGTATTTTGCATATAGATATCGAGTGGCCCACATCTAAAAACAAAATGGGATGTGATGGGACCACTTTCTCTTCTTACCCATTTCCAATTTACATATAAAACATGGGAATAAAAAGGATTGAGGAAAAGACAGCAGTAGTTGTTTTGCTCTCGTGTTGTTTTTAATACCTTAATGGAATTGTTTAAAGAGCCATCGGCATTATTCCCATTTCGTTTGAGCAGCCATCCCATGTGTCTTGCTTTACCCTCGAGAACATCGTGAATGTAGCGATTGGCTCTAGCTAAAGCTAATTCTGTCGATTCAGAAAGGGTCGTGCTAAGACCTGAAACCCAAGCTTGGCACTGTGGATAGATCAATAAATTGAAAACAAGGCTTATTTTTGTCTTTCAAAAATCAAACAATGAAAATAGATATGGAAATAAAAAATCGCTCGGCCAATACAGAATAATTACTGACTGAGTAGAAAAAGTGGATCATGTACCTGTGCCGTACTTCCAGCGCGGAGAACCAGACTATGGAGTCCATCAGGAGAGTACAGTTCTATCGTTCGATGATCTGCAGAGTGGGAAAAGGGAACATATGCACATAAACTTACTCCATAAAAATAAAAATCGGATCGTATCTTTGGACACTGTTAGTATTACGGTTGCAGGGATAAAGAAAGCCCTGCACAATTCCACTCTATTCCGGATAAGGCCTACTTTACTGCTAATGTTTTTCCCCTAAACTTTTATTAGCAGCAGTGTGATCATAGCCATCGCTAGTGGTCGCGACCAGCCTTCGATCTGTGTAATTTCACGTACGAACAACACTTGATGCGCCTTCTTCAATTTCATTCATGAATTTCAGATGTGATTCGATGCGTCGTTATGATGCGACGAGGAAACACGTAACAAGTATACATTTTTATAGTCTGGATTTTTAAAAGTAAAGTTTAACGAAAAACGTTATTACTCAAATTAACGATGCTGCCGGCTGCGAAAGAAAAGTAGGATTATTGAGACGAAGCTGACATGAATCGTGGACATGGGCCTATGCCTGCCGCTGCAGCTATTATACTTAACAGACTTTTGGGATCAAAATTGGTACTTGGATTTTATATGCATGTCATAACACGTGCTTTCCTCTTCATTCTGCATCAAAAACATCATTTGGTGGCAGGCCTGCTTAATTATTTATTAAGTATAGAGCCTTTTATTGGGTCCTTAAAAAGCAAAGTTTGCCTTGGAATAACAGTAGAGATGGTGCTGCTACCCTACTCTAAAGCGTGATGATCGTCGCATCATCGTATTGTTAATCGTTAAAGAAAATAAGCGTGTCAGTCTCCAGTAGTTTAGCTGTCATAGCCAAAATAGGGGTTTAATGTGAGCAGACACCAGGCAGCAGGTATGCGAGCTGTTTCTGTTTAGGTGTGCTCATTCACGCGCGCCACAAAACCTCTTGTATATGAAATTATTACACCTGGGTAAACTTCCATAAAAAACTTATTTCAAACTTCAAAGATTATGGCTGTAATAGAACGAAATAGGCTGTTTACCGTAGAGAGATATTTTGGAGAAAGTTTGCTGGTGTCTGCACAAGAATGAAACAACAAGATTCTGGAGGAAGTAATAATAATGAAGCCTGAAAGTGTGAAAAATGCTATCCAGTTACTGTTACACTTAACTTCTCACCATTGGAATTGTCCAAATTTTTTAACGCTTTCAGAGCATGCAGTTCTAAGAGGAATCTACGGAAATGACTTCTTATGAACACGCATCGTGACGCTACCTGCCTGAATAACATTGTTATGCAATCTTATAACGAGCATTCGCTTGCATGAAAAATTGACTTACCAACATCAGGATATTTAAAATTCGTCGCAAGTAGGGCGAGAGTGAGTGGAACACATCGGGTGTCGGACCTCGAATAGGATAAATCTGGAGGAGGACCTGGTAAAGCTTCAATTTCTCCATTGAGGTTGACATGATTTCCCTCCAGGGAGCTCCCCGCCATGTACTCCTTCTGAAGATCCCAACCCAATTCTGACAGCAGTGTTGCTTTTCTGAAGTATGGCGTAACCTCTTTAAGGTATTTCACTGGACGGTTAGACGGGAAGCAGCGGACGGTTAGATCAAAAGAGGAGGGAAAAATTCAAGAAAGACATCATCATTATCATGGCACTACATAAAAAATTCATACCAGCTTTAGCGTTACTTTTACTTTTGCTCCGGCTATAGCCTTTTGCTCATATTTTCTCTATTGCTTCCGTCCCGCACCATAACATGTAATGTCTTCGTACACTCCGACTACAAAGCGGCTACAATATACATATAAGGGACTCATATACATTTTAAAGTTTATGTGTCATCCTCTTTTCACTTTCACTTTATCCGCCTTCAGTTTACTGGCCCTACTTTATGCCTTCTTCTTTTCCTATTTTCTCAGCATTAAACATTTTAACTTTTCCATTTCCTCGTGGACAAAAATGTGTGAGAGAAGAGGAGCCTCTACATGTGAACTGTGTGAACTACCGCCGCGTTATTTATTTAAGCAATATAACCTGCCTTGATTATTTTTATTTCTCTTCAGTTTACTGGCCCTACTTTATGCCTTCTTCTTTTCCTATTTTCTCAGCATTAAACATTTTAACTTTTCCATTTCCTCGCGGACAAAAATGTGTGAGAGAAGAGGAGCCTCTACATGTGAACTGTGTGAACTACCGCCGCGTTATTTATTTAAGCAATATAACCTGTCTTGATTATTTTCATTTCATACGTATTTTACAAAAGAGAGGACAGATATTTAAGTGCACACCGTTGTATAACCACGCGCCTCTCTCCGCGTGTGAGTGAGGCATGGTAGTAAAGTAAAGGGCGCGTTAGGCAATCGGGAACGCGAATGCAAATAGAAAGCGTAGAGAAAGTCGACAGTGGTGACGGTGACAGCATTAGTGGATGTGCGCACGGAAGACAGCACATCCCTGCTGGGGGTTTCAAATAAAATTGTGCAAAAGCTCCAGTAATGTATTAGTAATGTACGTAGGTAAGGTAAATTGTAGTCCAATATATTTAATCCTATCTCGAATACATCGCTTTTGCTTGGCATACCTTCTAGATCCACTATTTGTCCAGCTCGTTTCAGCACCTTTACCGCCTCATCATGAGTGGCATTGCGCAAGTCTTCACCATTGACTGACAGGATTGCGTCACCGACAAATAGCTGCTCTGTTTTGTCCGCTGCCATGCCCTGCAGTAAAAGGAGAGAAAGAATGGTGACACACATTTTCCACATTCCATTACTTATTACTGTGCTACGCACTGTCACATTTGTTTACACTTTATGATTGTGCAACTACGTTACAGTCCGAAACGATAAAATGTTACGAGAACAGGATGAAAGGATGAAAGACCATGAAGGGCAAAAGCGTTCTTTTGGAGGAGGTAGTTAAAAATACATTTAGAAAAGTATATCTATGTAAAAGTGAAACGAGATTTATACCAAGAGCAGCAACCCCTTTATGAGTCACTACAATCGGAAAGAAAGAAAGAGTGTTCCTGAATAAATGGGCGACAAGATTCCATGTGACCAGTGAGAGAGTTTCTCTTTGGAAGGAAATTATTTTTGCATTTCGTTTTCCCTGAATGAAAGTTAGCTGATTTTTCCTGGAGATAATAAAAGCGGAGCGACGTTGATGAACGAGGAGTCAAGTTGACAAGAGCGTTTGCTTGCCGTCCTCCTTCTCAGAAGCAGATGATGATGGATATTAAATTTTACGAATGGGAGTTGTTGTAATAACACATACGCAGGATATAATAAATTGTTGCAGGGTTTGCATGTCACGTCAATCAAAATGCGTACAAGATGTCATCGTGTTATTTTTAGCAATCAGTTCCTTTCACCAAAGATATATATCGCGTGTCATTAATTCTGACGGTGAAGCCAACTTACTACTGAAGTAGAGGAGAAAGTTGGCAGACAGTAGCAATGGGGCTCAGGCAATTCATCTTCAAAGTAGGAAGAATCATGGCTTTCTGTTGTTTGCAAGCTTCATTTCAAATTCAATTTAAGCTGAGATATACTTTTCTATTAATAGTTATAATAGAAATGAATTCGCTTCAATTACTTCCTTCCTCTTCGACACTAACAGCACAAATTTATGTCGCGGATATGGGATAGTCTTTCATCTGCATAGCTGCCGACGAAAAACACAACTCAACTAAACTCTGAATGTTGGCGTTCCAAAAGCACGTCGTCCTGTCAAATAAGAAGGTGCGCATGTAGTTGACATTTCGATCGATGTTCCTGCTTTTGACAATGGCAGCGTGACTTATGCTGTCGCAGTGGTCACACGCGACGTCATAAACGACCTATTATCAATTTTATAAACTTTTCTGCGACTCTCTCATTGCCATTTTCATGTGTTCTGAATGGTCACATTGACTGAAGTACACTAAATAAAATAAAACGAGTAAAAAGAAAAAAATAGACAAAAACGTATGTAAAACATCTGAGTGAGTGAGAAAGTGAAAAACGGACTGTTCTTTCAATATGCAATTCAAGACAATGGTTTTTCCTGTTTCACTGTGTTTTATTCACTTGAGTTGCCGTTGACAGTATGGTAAATGCGGGTTGTGGGTTGCATGAGCAAGAAGATAAAAGATGAAAGTTGGAATGACGAGAGAGACGAGCAGGAGAAAGTAAAGAAGGCGAAAATAAAAAGAAACGAGAAATGGGGAAGAGAATGCAATAGCGTCATAATTTTAGGGAATCGTAGAAAGGGGACACCCTCGAGTGATACAAAAGAAAAAGAAAAGGAGTAATATAGTTCTAGTGTATTAAACTGCTTTCACCAGTTGAAAAGTTGAATGTACTCACCTTGAATATCTTGGAGATGAGGATGGGCCTGAAAGTAAAAGCAACAAAGGAGAAATATAAATCTCAAATGGAACGTAACCATTATCATATCGTTGGTGACACCAAGTTTTTATGTAATTTCAGTTGAGGGTCATGGAAAGCAATGACAATATGAAATAGGAAAAGAATAGACAATAAAAAAGCTGTGCCTACATTTTATTTTCTCTTCCTCCTTTGATGGAGATCCCCAGACCGTTATTTTCCGTTTTCATGACTCTGACCAGCCTCGCCTCGCTGCTGGTCGTCGCTGGAGTGGTAATTTCGGTGGAGGAGCTGCTTCCATTCTCACTGGCGGCATGATTTCCATTCTGCGTGTTTGTGGCAACATGCCCATTCACACCTTTATTATTACTATTATTTTGAAGGGATCCTGTTGTTGTGCCATTATTGCCTCCCGCGATGGAGGACCCTGAAGAAGATGAGTTGTTGGCGGTGCCTGCTCCGGTCGTCCCATCCAAGTCGTAGAGACTTAGACATAAATACTGCCCTTCCAGGGAAGCGAGCACACGATACCACTGGCTTTTTATAAGCACTTCTAAAGGGCCACATCGTCCAGCACCAAGAGTTGAGTGGCCAGCTGATGACCATTGTGAAGTGGATGTGTTGGATCTATTTGTGTTTGTCTCCATTTTATTTCTTAGCTCTGTTTATCTTCCTTCCTTTAACTCCTTCCTCTCCTGCTCTAACGTCTGCAAGTTGCCTCTTGCTTTTCTCCTTTCTTCTCCTTTTATAAAGACAGCTTCTTCTCTTCAACTCGTTCGCTCCCTCGTCGTCGTCCAAGTCGTAATACTTTGTACTTTCCTATTATTGCTTCAAGCATCCACCACTCCACTCCTATTATATCACAAAGAAAAGAAAAGAGAAAAGTAACAACAGCTTTTCCCAATTCCGAGAATGAGTTTCCTTGAAAATTGGGTGAGCTAATGGTCATATGCTCGGCTCAGTGTGTGCTTACAGTCTAACTTTATAGGCATTCTGGAACTCTCGTGAACAAAAATAAACATGTGAATAGTTTCAACTTAAACGTGCCGGTGGTATGCCACACACATACACAAAAGAAAAGCGAAAGAAAAACTCTTTCTTACTTTTCTACGATATCGGAGCGATTGGAAGGTGGCTTTGTAAGCTTTTTCAATCTTACAAGAAGTTATTTGTTTACTTCCTCCCTTTCAACTTATCCACATTAGACGAAGCTTTACGTACTTCGTGAATCGCTGCTCTTGACTACATGAAGAGGAAACACTTTTAGTTTTATTGCTTTGTCATACCTGCACTGTGCTATCATAGACGCACTTACATTATTATTAGTTGCTATTTCAGTGGGAGGAAGCATCAGACAACGAACACAGTAAAAATAAATATAATGACTTAATTCAGCAAATCACGCTTCAGTATTTTAGTTGGATCTACGGTGGGGCCAGAGCCAAATTTTTCGCTTAATCTATTTATCCAGCCTAAGTGATGTGAAATGGATTGGATCATACACATAGGTAAGTACAATGCCTATTTTTAAAGTTGTTACATAATAATAATTGTGTCACTTTTGTCTCGCGCCGTTGTCACGAACCCTTGAACCGCCTTGATTTGTTGACTGCTCTGACGCCGTAACTGTTTATTTTGTCTCTTAATTTCTAGGTACAGAATCAAAGTCACCTTCACGCTTTCAGATTCACTGTTATTACCTTGCATGAAATTGGTTAAAAGAGTAGTTGCAAAGATTTATTTCCTGCCGGTTATTTATTTATTTGCATTGAATCAACTCATCGTCATTGCAAGTTTTAAGGAGTGAAGCATCAGCGATCACGTCTCACTTCAATCGTTCACTCACGTGTACACGGTGATGGTGGCTGGTTTTATAAGAACTTTGCAGCAACGTCGATTAAAAGATTGGTACTCATTTATATAACAAGCAAACAGTGTATATCGTGGATGTTACGTAAAGAGGAAAATTTGTTTGGTTGTGCTACTCCAACTTCAGTATTCTCAAACTTTCATGATTTTCTTCCTCTCTTTCGTTGTCTCTCGTTCCCCTCCAGTTCTTTCCCCAGAATGGGATTTTTATTGCCGGAGGATTTCGAATGCCAACAAGTCTCTAGTTTCCTTCTTTCTAAATTTGTCACACACGAGTTCCCTCCTTTGTGTACATGGCGTGCGTTGAAGAGAAAGCACGTATTTAAAAAACGGTGCACTGGTGCACACCTCCGCCACTATGACAAACTGAGTGAGTGCTGCCTTCAATGTTCACTTGAGGCGGTGATGACAAGATTTTTTTATTACGTTTGCGTTATTTTTCTAGGAAAGGCTGGAAGCTACTTTATGAATACGAATGGTTTCCTTTTCCGGAATATTTGCGGTTATGCATACTTTAGGATTTCGCGTTTCTAACCCAGTCATCAATGAGAGCCCAGAGACAAGGAATCCATATCCAGAACTGATGGCGACCGGATGGACTTTACTTTTAAATCTCCTCAGAGTTTGTTTGTGTGTTTCGTACATTTGTATGGTTGGGTGGAGAGAGACCGACTCAACTCATTCGTCGTGACTCCATAAACCAGAAGCCTTTGGGTAACTTAGCTTAACTCCTAACTAACAATGTATCAGCTCTTGGAGCACTGGCAGTACCATAAACTATCAGCACAAACTTTTTTAAATGTTCATAAAATAAAGTGGCGAAAAGATAAAATAGCGGGAAAAGAGAAAAAGGGAGGAATGGAGAAATCCAGAATGGAGCAAATTTTTTGGACGACCACGTAGTAAATAACTTTTTTCCCTTGTTGAATTCATCTCTTGAGTGGATTGTCAGTAATACACACACAGGAAAGTCCGGCAAAATAGCGCCAGAAAGTAAAAAACAACATCACTTCCTTTTTCCAGAATTAGTGGAGTGGTATGAGTAAAAATGGAGACGAGGAGAAAAGGGAGAAATACTAATTTAAAATAATGAACAGAACAAGTTCCGCACGATCGCCTTGTTTCCCTTCTTTGCTTCTGATAAAGACTTTTTCTCTTTCAGACTTGCTCCCTTCTTCAGTTAAAAAGTGTGCTTGTTTCTTTTCCTTGACTTTCCTCCCGGCTTGGACCGATACTATGATACTATTAGTATCAACATTTCGTTGAGAAAAGCAAGCAAAAATGTCTGTTCAGTTGTACCATCAACGGAAGAAGAGGGAAAGGTAGATAAACTTGAGAATGCACAAGGGATCGTTTGCAGAAGCAATACAAACCAACAGCAACACAAAACGAAAGGTATTCGTTTTCCTTATAAAAGAACCCTTCAAATTGATGCTACAGAAAATGCAAACCGAAATATCAGCGGTGTCTACATAAAGAAACGCTTCCGCTTCTGACTTCGCTAGAATTTGGATACCCCTTCCATATTGCCGTGATGATCTCTCTTCTTGTTAGTATTCATACTTGAAAGCCACCAAAAGTTCAGGATTATTTACTTTTATCACTGTGGAATCTTGCTTTTCTATTTAAATGAGATGCACCTTTTCCTTATAAACTGTTTATCCACACAACAATAACAACAACAACCTCTTTTGTACCAGGTGCTGCTGCGTGGGTTTAGCCCCCGCTCCTCTTGAGCAAGCCCACGCTCAACTCAAATTTTACTTTTCTTCTGGCAATTTGTGTTTAGTTAAAGTCAAAAGTCTACAGCACACAATACCGAAAGAAGAATGTTGATTAAATCAGGGAGGAAGATAAAAATTATTCCCCCTTCACATTTCACAAAAAAATGTTTCTCTTCTCATTTTTTCCGTTCCTTAACCATTGCCTCAATTTTAAGTTATCATTTGTTTTCTTTGACTCTTCTGAACTTTTAGCTGACTTTGTCGCAACATCGGATACACGGCTGTAATTGCTTCAAGATATTGTATAATATAATCTGTATTGCGTAAAATGAGACTGATGAATATCAATTGTAATGAACAACTTTATCTATAACAATCAGGGGAAAATGAAACCGCTTAAACTCTACCAGTGCAAAGCCTTATTGAAAAATTGTTCAAAGCATGCTTATTGGCTGTTTTTCCCGAGTTGAACATATTGGTTACGTTCGGATTATTCCAACCGTCACTCAACCGACCAAAAATACTCCATCTTTTCTAATAATGCCTTATTATTCAAGAAGAAAAGAAGTTGAAATGGTAAAACTTGTAGAAAATCGTTTGGAAAAGTGAACACTTTCTTTTCAGAATGGACAGCTCAACTTCTCGATTTGATCCGATTTTATTGCACAGGAGAGAAAAGGAAGAAAAGCATTTGGAAGTTTTTCTCTTTGGTTGAGAACTGAAATTGGAGACTGTATTTACCTATTCCAGAAAAAGTTGGTAAGAATTATGCCACTTATATTGCAACATTTCTTTGTACAATGGTATATGCAGCCCGTCCCTACAAACTTCAGGTATACTAACTATTTCCGGTGACAATAGTGCAAATTCGTGTAATCTCAATGTACCTTTGCATACACACATGTAGATAATGCTCAAAATTCTTATCTCCACCTTCCGACTATAAAAAGTAAGGAAGACGTTTGCGCTCCATTCTACTCTGCTCCGAATTTTTGGCTTTTACATCGCTTTCCAGATCGGATTCCACCGCTGAGAGAAGGCATTACTCATTCAGACGCTGTGACAGGAGTATAATGCACGCTCCTTCATTTCCCAATGTAATCCTCCTGGTGCATAATATTATTCCAAACAAATGGATAGATGCCTTTGATCAACAATATTCACAAATTCCTATATTTATCTACGATGTCAACAAAGTTTAAATAGATATATCAAATTCGTAGAGTGAAATATTACTGCGTTATTTATTGCGTTTGATCAACAATATTCACAAATTCCTATATTTATCTACGATGTCAACAAAGTTTAAATATATCAAATTCGTAGAGTGAAATATTACTGCGTTATTTAAAAAAAAATGAATAAGGCATACTTTGCATACTTTATTTTCAACATGCTGTTATTTACCTTACCTCCTGTTATTTTTTACTCTTTTGATAAAAGTAAATTAGAAACCAGCAAAAACTTCATTAAAGCCGTATACTGTGGTTAAAATTAAACGCAAAGAAATTCGCTTAATCTTGTACAAAGCAAAGCACAACGAGGAAGGTTTGTCTTGGGTAGCCCTAAACATCAATTCCTGTCCTAACGTCGTCCTTGCTCCGTAACTCATTTGGGTACANACAACGAGGAAGGTTTGTCTTGGGTAGCCCTAAACATCAATTCCTGTCCTAACGTCGTCCTTGCTCCGTAACTCATTTGGGTACATACAACAGAATACTTATATATCACTCTTGACCCTCCCTGACACTGAAATATGTCGCTGATCACTCTTCCATAGTTCATTAGATGTCCTTTTCCTTAAGATTTCCCTTGAAATATATAAAGAGATCTTGACACGAGAGAAAGAATGTTGTCTGAAATGATTGAGAAGGAAACGCGGAGTACAATGGAGCACAATGCTACGCCAGATTCACTTACGTTAGATATATACTAAAATTTATTATCACATCACAACAAGAAACCAAAGGAAATCTTCCACCCCTTCAACAAAGCCCACGACGGAAAGAAAGGGGAAGCGCGAGGACAAGTAGATCACAGACTGACACGGCCACAGAACCACACAGACAACAATGGCCGTTACAACTGTTGAAAATCCTTACTCCGTCCTTGTCTCAATGACAATCAATCATGTGACACATTTCTATTGCTCCTTTCGCCTGGTTTGTACGCAATAGCACAGTGACAGTGTTTTCGAACGGATAGGTGATGGATTAAGGAAACGATATACTTAAGCTTCCTACTATTTATAGGCAAGGGTGGCAAACAAAGCTTGTTCCGTTTTTGTTTCGCCAATTTAGTCTTCTCCTATGAGACATTGATGGTAAAGTAACTAGCTTTCTTTTTGTCTCCGACACCACAAAACAAACCAATTTGCACACTTTACACTCCGGTCTTTATTAGAAACATGGAACATGGAATGTGACGTTTGAGTCCCAGACAAATGAGACTTGAACAAGTGTTCTCGCCTTTGATGTGTCATCGCCCCTTGGTAAAAAGAGAATGATATAACTTTTTTCAAGAGTAAAATAAACATGAAAATGCCTCCTTGTCTTCTACGTTTGTTTGTTTTCATTATTCACAGTTATGCTAACGTATATACAGAAAATAACCATATTGACGTTCTGTCACCGACATATTTGTCTTCGTTTTTTGCAAAAAAGCTCTACCTCTCTGTGCCCATGTGGAACTAATTTTTTTCTTATATCTTGGTGTGACTTGATGAACAAAAGATATCAGAGGTATTAGTTTTTTTGCACGTTTTCTTGCTCTACTAGTAGCATATTGGATGGTGGTATTTTATTTAATGGCTACCACTTTCTATCTCAGTCTTTGGCCGACCTTTTCAACTTGTCACAGATCGTTCTTTTTTCTTTGTCATTTATTTATTCCACGCCTCACGACAATGTCAGCAACTGATCGAGATGAGGCTGTAATAAAATATTCCGTCGTAAGAAATGCCAACCACGAAGAGCAATGATTACGGCGGCGATAATACAGATGTGAAATGATTCCACAACGCATAGCATCTACCCAGCGACTCATTCGCTTCACTTCGCTTTCTCTTCTCGCTCTCCCACTCAATTTTTTTCTTTGCATGGACCTGCTTTAACAGAAGAGCAGATGAGAAACGTCACTCTTCTTCTCCAGATGAGAAACTCGTTGGAATTCTGGCATTTTTCATGCTCTCACTTTCATCTGCCAACACCACCGCCTCATGTGTAGAATTTAGCCCACGCATAAACTAGACATGTACACCTACGTTCCAGTAGAAATCCCTTAGTGGGCATATTCTGCAATGCACTGCTTTAGGCTGCTTTTGTGCCAGTGGGCGGACGTTTTTCTAGATTTTTAAGTACGCACTTTGCATAGTGCACAGTAAACCACTTTTCGGTAAACTATAATAAATATACTGAGAATTGGGAAAGAGGTTGTTGGCACATATGAATAGATGTGGTGTGAGTGAAGGTAATAGATAAAAATCTATATTTTTACTTCCCACAATTTACAATAAAACTAGCCGCACAAACTTCTGATTTGTGGCTCCGCTCCGCTACTCAAAATTTGGCGAAAGACGCCGTATCTACATCTAGCTAGCTGAAAGCTTCCTTCGTCCACGTCCCTTTTTCCTAGAGTCCCACAGCGGCTATAATAATATCCGCCTAGGAAAAGTCTGTGACGACGACGTGGACGTGGTCGTGACTTCAAAAAAGAAGACGAGTTACCAAGAACAGTGCAATTTAATAAAAGAGAAAATAACAGTCACAGAAGAGAAATCCACGTCCTGCCAAAGAGATGATAGAGAGAAAAAGGGAGCATATGCAAGAACACAATAGCGAGAAAGCGTTGTACCTACGTGCTACAAAAACAAATCTCCGTATGCAAAATATGGCTATCTCCACTCGCGCAATTATTCTAAAAATACGATGAGAGAGAATGCCAAGGAAGCACGCACATCGCATGGAGCCAGCTAAGTAACACAGCTGTTGTCTGCTTTTTAAGTGCTTGCTCCTTTTCATTCTTTTGTTTCGACGAGAAGGAGAGAGTCAGAAGGAGAAGTTGCTCTCCCCGGTTTAGAAGATAATGCCTACACGTTACGTGAACGCGGCTTAATGATAACGATCATTATGATGAGTTCAATAAAGTTCGGTCAGTGTTCAAGTCCAACTTACTTTTTCGCCAACGTATATGACACCGCTAGATTAGACTACCGCTGGCCATGTCCACACGTAGAATTTTTCTCTCCGGTTCCCAGATTTCGGAGAATCTTTTTTGTTGGCAAGTGTTCCGAGTTGGATGGTTTTTGGCCAAGGGCTCGTTGCGTTGCCTTGTATTTTTATTTGTACTTTCTCCTACTCCTTTTCCCAGACACACGCAGATGCTTGTTATGGTAATGATTGCGTTGTGGTTTTCACTGATGATGGGGTTGGGGAAGTCCTTCCTGTAAAAATACAAGTTGAGTAAAAATTTGAATATTTTCATTCATAAATCTGCATGGAGGTATTCAGAATTCAGATTTCAACCAAAGTGTAACAAGAGAATAATACTCTGAGCGCCGCTTTTTCATTCACTTTATTTACATAACGCGCAAGTGAAAAATGACAATTGTGTGCACAATAACTTCACACTTTCCGCACTTTGTATACTTACTCCCACTCCTATTTACCGCTTTCTACTCAATTTAAAATTACAAAGTGTCTCTCACTTAATTGAATTTTAATTATTCATGGTCTCTTGCAAGAATGTGTGACATTTGTTCGTAGACGTGGAGCTGTCTTATGAACCATGTCCACTTTAAGTACCCAGGTATGCAAAGAAAAGTTTGTAACAACAACAAGCATCATGCATCGCGCAATGAATCATGAGTTAACTTCTCGGAAAATCTAGCCTCCGAAAAGTGGGCTTGCTTGCTTTTGTGAAGGAAAGTGTTTGTTTGTCCATAAATGCATTTATTTTAGGAAAAAGTGAAAAATGGGAGTTCTTTGCAGAATGTTGCACAAGCTATGAGCACGCTTGAAATTTTTATTGCTGTTTAAATCATAGACTGCTGGCATTTTCATTCATGTTGCTTTCGTTTCATTCTCCTTGTATTACATGTGGGCCATTTTGAAGTAGACCATTCTGATTCTAGCTCTAGCTCTTGGCTCTCTCTTAACAGTTCCAACTCCACAAGTACACCGAAGTGTACACACGGAGAAAAGAGAAGTACGTGACCTTATTCCGAAAGCATTACAACAAAGTCTTGAAATTGCCCGTTCTGCTAAGATTGCGTAGCAAAAATCGTGGTTATGGACAGAGACCACGAGAAAATTAAATTATGAATCTTCTTTTATGACGTGAAAGAGCGCAATTCCATGGCTAATGTTCTTTTTGATATGTCGTTGTACAAGCAATTTGTTAACGAAATTTCAAGACTTTTCATAAATGCAACCGTGTGTGTTGCAATTCAAAGACCACCCAACAAACAGATCATGATCATGACCGTAACGTAACGTACACGCAACCATACAAAGAAGCCAGTTTCTCACTTTAGTTCTTTCGTTTGGTTAAATTTTTTACAGAAATTTTCTTGCTCCATTAAAAGAGTCCCTTTTCTACTCCTCCTTACACAAAAAATATGAATGATTTCAAAGAAACGAACATAGAAAAATTGTACATCCAATTAGATAACTACGCAGTACGGCTATAAGCCATTAGCTAATCTTTCAGATTTGTGTTCTCTTCTTTCTACACACATTGAGCAAATTGGGTGCTTAAAGAAATCTGTTTCACACTACAATGAAGCAGTAAATGAGGTGTAACACGGAGGAAAAGAAAAATGACTTATGTACATATTTCGAAGTAAAGCGCGTGTTACTAGCAAACAAAGAGGAAAGCAACAGTCGTTGTATGGTTTCAATTTTTATAAAAGATACAGTGAAACTTATACGATGCTGAAAGCCAATTTTCGATGATGGATCCTCTTCCAACCTGCCGCCATCATCTCTTCGTAGTGCTATCTTGGTGAAACTCGCCAAGCTTGTTTTTCTTGGGGCTTGCATTCTCTGGAAATGAACGACAAAAGGAACACAGGACTTCGCCTAGAGACCACAGAGAAGGACACGTTGTGCTTTCTTGTGATTCCACTCAGAAACTTCTTATGGATCAACAAGGACAGGCAAAGTAGAGGAAAAATGCAGTGTGACTCATCGAACTGAAACACCCGAAATTCCAAGTTTAAATGTTGTCAAAAGATATTAGTTTCTCCCTCTTGGCAGTAGCACACGTGCTGCAAGACTACATACTCTGAGCTCACGTAGCATTTAAAAATCTGAGAAAATCGAGAAAGATAATATTTTGGCGACGAGAAAAACATTGATATTAACTACCATTCAAAAGATACTTATAAAATGTATTTTTGCTTTTCATGGAGCCACGTGTTTCAATGGAATTCTCAGAGTGGAAAAAGGAGGAAAAAGTTGCAATTCACAGGGAATAATTTTAACTTTTTATTCTGCCAATGTAAACAGACAAGTGCATATGCCTAGATATAAAAAGTAGCAATAGTATTTTCCTCTTGGCGGATTAAGCTAGCCATCAGGGAAAAAGTTTTCACTTCAAAACTCAACTATTACATCTTCCTCTTTCAGAAGAAATTGAGCTTTAAGACAGGGGAGGAGAAAAAAGTTTTTGAGTGTCTATTCCTAAACACCAACGTATAAAATGATTCAAAACGTGTTTTACCGTTTGTGATGACTCCTGCGAAAGAAAAGCTCAAATACAGAGTGAAAGGCTGAGTAGGTAAGCATCTCTCACATTTTTTTCTAATGGAACTTACATTAGATGTATTTATTTTCTCTTCTACCTTGTCAGATTTTTTTTGAACAATGCGACTTTAAGCTAGTTTAAGTCGATTTGCTCAACTTTCTTTATTCTCATCATCGTCGCCCTTCGTAGTTTTATTCTATAACAAAACTGGCATTAGAAACTTAAGTCAAACTTTTATTTTCCCTGTGATTTTTCATTATCCTTCGGACGATGGAATACAGACGATGAAATAGTAAAAATGTCATTTCTAACCGCACACGTCGGCTTGATGTGATGTGATGACCTATATTTTAAACTTGCATGAGTTTCTCATTTCCCAAGTGTTTTTTCTTTGTTAAATTAAAAGTCACTTCATTAACGACAACTTTTTCATTCGAGGAGAAAGGTCGTAACAACTGTGCTCACTCCGCGAATAAAAAGTTTACTCGAAAAAGTTGTGCAATGTGTGCCCGCTCACACACGCCCATGTAAATATTTTTTTGTATATTTTATGAAAAGTAAAAGAAGTGTTAAATCAAATTTTACTTTGACATTTTTGGACTTCTGAAAATTGTTATGATGGAAAGACTCAAGAAGTACGTACATTCGACGATGAAGTACTAAACACCAGAGTTCATACTCATCAACTCTATGATGATGATGATGATGATTTTTAGAGACAAATGTCTCCAAATGTTGTTTTCCTGCAGTGTTAAGAAGTTTTGACGAAACAGGTTTGAAGTGTGTTGGCAAATGTTGCTCAGTGTTAATACAAAGAAGGAGAAAGCAGAAGAAAGACTTTTAAATTTCGTGTGTGTGAAGAGAATTAAACTCAGTCTGTGAAGTGAAGGTCTGCTCGAACGATAAAAAGAGAATGCACATACACTCTAATGATAATGCTAAAAACTTTTCATCTCTTTATTGCGAGAATATAAAACGAATTTGAGCTGACATGCTGTCTTGTTATCTTCTTTCATCATTGTTCGCGACATTTTCCCTAAGCCATAAAATAGATACGACTCTCTATGCGTATATTTTCTTACTCAAGATGTTTTTTTTCTTTCAAATCCTCCTTTATAAATAAACTCAAAGGAAAGTAATGAAAGTCGTGATTCTTTAAAACCAGGCACTAAATGGAGTATCCATTAGAGTTCACAGAGTTATCAGAGCGACGTTTATCCATTGCAGCGTACAGCCAGAATTTGATGAAAGGAGTTGCGTCGCGGTCCAGCTGCCAGTGCCAAATGGATTAACTTGACATGCACCTGACCTAATAAAATTATACCTTGGTGAATGCGATCGACTCTCTGGGTTAAAAAGCCAAACTGTGCCACAAAAATAAAAGTAACGTCTTGTTTTTCTTAAATGTGCCGTGAGCACACTCAAATCATCATGCTTGCAACGATCATTCATTTAGTATTCAGTTGTGAGTTTACTTATAAATTACAAGGCTCTGAAAACCCCTTGCTGGTGTTTCATTCACATCTCATTAGTTGGAAGTGAACTTTTTTCTTCAGACGATGCCGCAATGAAGTAGGGAATGCCAATGATGATGAAACGACCGCGATGAATCTATTAATTAACGTAAATTCACAATTTAACGCTTTGTACTTTCTTCACTACGCTAATTAAATTTTTATGCATTGGAAAAGAGAGCAGCAGAATAGACGACTTGTTCAAAGAAACAGTTTATTTTAGTATTCTAAACGTCTGTCTTGTTCTTTGGCCTATTTAGCACTTTCATGTTAGTACTCAATTACGGTGTTAGCATTTTTAGTTTGTTCCACACTTCTTGTGCATGCTTGAGCAACGCTCTTGTCTTGGGCAGATTGAGAAGCGCCATTCTTTCCAGAACGAAATCAATTTAATGCATGACATGAAAGATTGGAGTACGCGCTGCTCTGCTCCGCATGTTCCTCCACTTTCTTTCTCCTCACATCTCTCTTCCATTCCGCACACTTTTATGAAGTTCTGGGAAGAGGGAGAAACTTATGTGTAACCGTCATAAGATTTCATTAAAGGAGAGGAAGTTGCTCGCCCAAACGAATCCCGGGGCCAACAGGAAGATGCAAACCATAATAGCTCACCACATACCAAAATACAGAGAGAGCAAGAGGAAAAATAGAAATATGTTTGTAAAGTATAAGGAGTCACAGAGAACAGCAAACAACAACACTTTCTGAAGCGAAAAACTATAGGAATGAGTTACAACACCCTAGATTCTCATAACCCGAAGAGCTTTTAACTCTTTAAAAAGTAATGTTTCCCGAAGATGAGCTTAATGGGATTCATCCATCATTTCCCCTCAGCAAAAAATTTTTGCTCTTAACTGTGGTGCCAACGAACCGCTGCCGCTGTTGTTGTTGCTGCTACTGAAGAGTAGAGCAAGTGGCAGAAAAGATAATCTAAGCAACAAAAGCTTCGTCTTCCTCCTCGATGAAGCAACCTTACGGACGGGGATGGAAATGGGTGTAAGAAGTGTAGCAATGTTTCTGCATTCATTATACTCATTAAACATGGCACTAACACCATTATATAACATTTTTGAAACACTTTCTAAAACACAGCAAAATACGAGACAAAAGTGTACAATAATGAAACAAGAATAAAAATACTGCTGAATAGATACTATTTGCTTGCTTGCACTATACTCCACGATGATGAATACATCTTGAATGCTGATAGTGTGCATTGTGTATGGCATAGTCACTATTTTTGGAATGTAAAAGTGAAAAGGCATGATAAAGTGAAGTCCATTGAATAAGTAAGTTTTAAGTTGATTGTAAAATATTTAGAGAGCGAGTTGAATAACGAATGGGGAAAGAAAAACAGGTCTATGCATCTTCCTTTTCGAACAAATGGAAAGGAGGCTGCAGCTGAAGTTGCTGCACTCCTCCTCTGGTTGCTTCTGCTTTTACTTGCTCATTCTGTTTGTTGTTGTGCATTTATTAAGCTGATTCATTTGCGGGAGATCCCCCTTTGCTCATTCATTTTCCGAATTGGTCTTGTAAGAGTTTGCTTCGTTGACAAACACTGTGATCAGGATGAGAGATGTGTTGAAAGTACACTATTTGAAAACAAAAGTAATTGACCTCTTCTTCACCTCTGTTTAAGGTGTTATAAAATCTATTTTTGGAAAATGTTTGATGGTACAATTACATGCTGCAAGCAGAAGATATGGGAAAAACGTAGACAATAATAATTGTTATTGTTATAGTAGAAACCTAAGCCTGCAAGGGGAAATGTTGTATCTAAAAATCCCGGATGGTTAGTATGTAAATAAATTTAATACCGAGTCGAGATGCCTTCCAGCATTTTCCTGACTATAAAATTAACGTTTGCTCTGCTCAAAATACATACACTAACTAAACTGGGAAAATCAGGAAGACCAAACTCTGGTTGGGAATAAACCCTGAATGAAAAAAACACCCATGAAAACCGAAATGTACTGGGTTCTACTCACACTTAATCAAGTAATGTTTAGTCTGGCATAGCACTTTCAGTTGCGGTATATAAAATAATTTCTACAAAATCTAGGCTCTATGTTCAAGTTGTGAAATGCAAGCAGGTGTTAGAAAGATACAATCGAGTCCAGATTATAAATATATGTGTGAAAATCAGCTTAGCATTTGTCTGGTGCTTGCATGATGATCTTTCAGATCTTTCAGTCAGAAAACATTAATTACTAATCGAAAAACGCCATAACCATTTCCAGAATCGTTTGGTAAAACAACAATGGCCATTCTACACGGAACGAAATAAATAAGTATCTATTCTTTCATTCATGAAATTGAAATATATTTACAATATTCACCACCGTCAGCAAATCACTGGCCCAAAATAGTTCCATTTACGGTTCCCTTCACAGACAATACAATTACACACGTGGTTTCCCCAAACTACAGTTATCAATTCAGACTCTTTCGTGATCATTTTGATTCTGTTCTATTTTTAAAACCACAGGAAACCTGGATTGCCAATTTCCAACATGTGGGAACAGCTACCTATCCACTGTAACTTGGATTAGTTTGATTATTATTGAAGTTTCATTTGCTTGAGGTACCTACTACATGTGCGATGCTCCAAAAACAAAAGGAAAGAGAAAAGTGCGTCATCAGCAAACTGAAAATGACCCGACTTGGTTGTAAAAGCTGAAAATGTTCTCAAGAGTAGAGCGGTTGGATTTGGATGAGAACCAACGTTGGGATTTTTTTATTAAGTATGTATTAACTGAGCTGTGGGTAGCGCCAAGCCAAAAGTACGGCGACAAAACAAAAATCGTAATGTGTCCAAGTAAAAGAGGTGCTAAAATCTGGCCATAAAAATTATAACGTACTGACTCAACGCATTATGCCCCCTGCTAACACAGAATGAATGTTACGCGTTTTACGATTTTGAGGAAAACATTCTTTGAAATGCGCCTGACTTCGGAAAAAATTCATCACTTCACCGTTGTTATCATCATGACTTGTAACGAATAAAAGGACGGTGAAAAGGTCAAGTAATGTCGTCCTCCTCTTGCTCACTCTCTCTCTGTTACTTTTTACATATTGCCATTTTCTTACCGCCTTATCTTGAATTTCTCAGTGAACGAATAAAAAATTCTCATATCAAAACTTTCTTTTTACGGAATAGAAAGGACATAAAAAGAAGAGAAAAATGTTCAACCTTTGAACGCATTTGTCATGTTATTTTTCATCAGTTGCTTTCTTTGTGACTTTCTTTGCTCTTACACAAAGTAATTCAGAGCGTCACTGGTGACTTCCTACTTGTTTCTTCTCTTCTTTCTTTCTCTTCTTCTTTCTCAGACTTCGTTCCCAGTCATAAAAATACATTCGCTCTTTGACAACAGCATAAAAATGCACGAGTTGGAAGACAGGAGCAGCACACCGCCTACACCTCAGCTCAGCCCACTAAAGACGTGCACGACTTATACGTAACGAAACAAATCGTAAAGCTGTCTCCGCTTCTTAAATGTATTACACACATATTTTTACAGTAGGAGTATTGAGCATTGTCCGTATTGAATAGCAAATGAAAGCAAGGAAAATAAACGAGAGGACAAGCTGACAGGAGGGTAAGTCCAAGCAGGAAATTTTTATGAATTCATAATAGCTAGCAAGAGAAAATACAATGCGTTCTCGAGCACTCTTTTAGACTTTCTCCTCGATTTCACTTTCTTATTGGTCTCTAAGAATGCTACTTAGCAATGCTAAATGCGCCATTCGCCTACAAGCCTGGTCGCAGAAGACCACCTATTCAGGCAGAGGTGGAGAGTGGAGAAGCAGATCTAAAAAATTAGATGTTATTAACATTCTTAACAAGTACTCAATTCGAGTCCCTACAAAATGATTGCGTAACCATCAAGCTTATACTAAAGAGGTATCGCAATGAAAGTAGAAGCGCAGCTAGTCTGGATGAACAGCGGACCAATTGATCGTGGTAGTAGTAAGTGGATGAGGAAATTCCCAGTTGCAACTTTTGTTTCAAGGGTGGAAGGCCAAGTGTATCCTCATGTTCATGACATTACACTTCTCTGTACAAGCCTTTTCCTCGTTTGGTGGCAGACGACACGATATTCAATATGCTAATGCTTTCGTCAACGCCAGTCACCCCACAGATAGAAGAGATAAAGAGACACACCAAACCACACACAAGAGAAGAACATGAAAAGGAAACGTCTGAAACGTCGAGCCAGACATCATTCGAGCTCTACCAGAAAATGTTGTAATACACGCCACGCAGACATTTTGCTCCCTTCAACTTCTTCGAAGAAAAGGTCGACTGGACAATAGCACGTTCTGAGAAGACTAGGAAAGTGTGTAAGAAAGAACAGATGAAAAGAAGAATATTACATTTGGAATCACGTAAAAATAATACAGGGCTTTCAAAACTGGAGACGACGGGCGTGATGCCGGTGAGCTCTGTCTATGGTTGTGGATTAAGCACAATTCTTGCAGTTGAGACGAATGTATCGATGGAAGCTGCATGGATTTGGATACGCGCTGAGAAACAGAAAAGACTGAATTGTATTCTAAGGACTTTGAAATAAAATAAAGTGAATTTCATGACTTGAAATTACAATGAGATGTGACGATCTGAACATCGGAGAGGGGGTAGAGAGGAAAGTTACATAATACCACTATCTTGAGTAATATTACATAAGAGCAAGAAAAAGTCCTTCACTTCTTCAATCCCGTATAATCCAGTAGTGCTCTTTCTTCGAAAAAATTAGAATTGGATACACATTTATAAAGGAGAAAAGGAAAAGTGTGCGTAACGTACAAACGAGCCGATTCACTTAATTTTAAACCAAGTTCAAACGAGAAAGAAAAATAAGGAACAAAAAAGGAAAACAATGTAGTCGTTAGATTGGGGAATATAGGAAACAAGTGAAGTAAGCACCTTACACAAAAATACTTTTATTACATTTTTTTCCTACAGTAGACTTTGCCGACAAAATGTTTCCATTGGCCTCTTGCACTGTTCCATAGAGAATAGTCTCGCCTTTAAACGTTTCTAGGAGTTGAAACTGATAAAGAAATCTGTTTCCGACTAAAATCTAATTTCAAGTTTTAATTTTAGAATCCAGTGCTTGGAACATGTGCGAGCTAACGGTCATTACTTTGCTATACACTATTATAAAATGGACTGACAAAAAATATCAATTTAGTGTGAGTAGTTCCATTACCATCATTTTTATCGTTCTAATGATAAGTACATACATTAGAGTTCCGCACTTACAGCTCTCAAAGCAACCGTTAGCCAATTTAGTGAGGTCCAACTACGTTCTTCATCAAAGTCTACAATTATTATCGTATATCGTGCAACATGTGATTATGGATATTTGACATGGAACAATCAGTCGACAAGGCAGTGGCACATTAAATACGAACTTGTGAAATATGCAGCTTCTCTCCATTGTAGCAGTAACTCTTCCTGTTCTCGTCTTTCCTTTCCCCGGCACTGTGCAACCAACATTCTTTTTGCTAAGGTTCCTCTGCTGCTGAACTTCAAAAAGTTCGTTGAGCCCACTTGAGTTGATACACAAGGGTTAAATGGAGAAGTTTTAAAGCCATGATCATTAACCCATGAATGGGTGCTGTCCTGACGAACTTGTGCACAATAAACAAGATACGCTCTTCTATAATTTACAGTGCATTTCAAATGATGCACTTAATTGCGTAATAGTCCTTTTCCTCAAGGTATTTATCTTATTCCCTTTTTGTCTTATTAAAATAATGTTTTGCAATGTACAACTATATAGACAACGCTGAACCCATCTTGCTTTTTCTCAGGGATAATTTGCATTGCAAATGAGAAATCAGTAAACATCCATCCTTTACTCATAATATTCAACAAAGCAAGCAAACGCGTGGGTTACTTGCGTAAATGCACACAATTTATACTTGTTCATAATGCACGTCCTTGTTTCTCTTGCTCACGACCCACGACGTACACGTGCATTATATAACTAAAATGTTTGATTATTCAAACTTCAACTGTTTTGGATTACAGTGTAAAAGGGAAAAACTGCAAGCACTTTTGCTACAAAAGAAATACAAATCCAATTATTTACAAGATATCTAGGTATGTTACAAAGCAGTGTATTTTGCAGAGTATTTATTATGTTTTGCATTTATAGGGCAACGTGGAGGCAGATGGAAATGGAAGAAATAAATACAAAGTTGCCAAGAGTAAACAGTTCTATTACTTGTGGCACCACTGCACAGCACAAGTCAAATCAAGGTATAAGTTTTATGTTTCACGAAATAGGAAACATGAGGAAATTAGTAACCACATCATGACTGCAATATCATGCATTGTAAAATTCAAATCTTGTTCGATTTGATGTTTTATGAAGGACTGCACATTACCACAAAGTCAAAGGGGAAGACGTCTATACAAAAAGTTTGGAGGAGGTTTTGAGGATGGAGCATTTCGAATGTAAGGAAAATTAATCCGTGACATCAGAATCAAAGTCCTGAATATTTTACTAGAATTATTGAGGATCTATACGTGGTCCGATCATAGAACTCATTCAGCTATTTCATTGTGTATTAAGCTGGCTGAGAACCTATACTTTTGCTTTCACGACTTGTCTGTCTTTATTCACATATTAACGGCACTTGGCTTGTCTGGCTTTATTTACATGACTGACTCAACGGCAAAGTTTCTAGTCACATATCGATGACAGTTTTCGGCCAATAAATTTTTTTGCGTCAATCAATACATATGTATAAATGTCCAGATCTGTCTGTCACTACAAATTGAAAATTTCAAAAACTACACCTTCAACATCTTTCATTTTTTAAATACTAAAACCCGAAATTTCTGTAAAACGTATTCCATTATTGCTTTTTAAATGCCAACAATACACTTTTATAACTGAAAGGTCAGCCAGGAATAAGGCTAAATATGGGGCTATTGCACGTGTAATATTTTTTGTTAAATTGTGTCTAAAAAATCGAAAAATTGTACGTGTAATCCGTTTATAGATCAATGTAATATTGCATGTTGTGTCTTATTGCGTTTCTTCTTTGCTCAGGTCATTGAATTCTGGTACAAAAATGAATTTCCTTCATCTTTGAGGGCAATAAAAATCCAATATTATGAGCCTTCCTACTCTTTTTACCTACCGCTTTTTCAAATGAATAGTACCAACCACCATCACACGCTTAGGCAGTTTGATAAAGAACCTCTGCGTAGGTACAGAGCGGAAGTTTGATTCCATTAATACGAATGTATAAGAGAAAGCTGGAGAAAAACTGGTAAAAAGAGAAAGGTTTATTTCTCTGCTGATTTGTTTCGCCATATTACTTTCTTAAAGGTAATAAAAGATAATAATATATTGTTCCTCTGTGTTGATTCTATACTAGCAACCGCCTTTTGAAGATCAGGCTGCAACGGATTCAAAAAAGTCTCATTCAATATGTGTTCAAATAACAGGCCCGAATTCAGCTTGAAGAGAGAGTGGAAAAGAAAGAAATCACTTGTTACGAAGTGATTTATTGAAGGTAAATATGCCAAACGTATTTAGTCCATTCATTTGTATCAGCTAAACTTCATAAATAAGGCATTTCATTCTCACACAGAAGCAGGCCACAATTTCGGAGTCAGTGTTTGTTTGTACAGCAAATAATAAAAATGGACCTACGGAACATGAGGTAAAAGTAGGGAGAGAGAAAAAACAGTGCACGCGCATGGTTTTGTAATGGAGTTGCCAATTGGTGTGATTTTTTATGGTGACTGGTGAATTTACTTTTTTATGCTCGCTGAAACACTTTTAGCTCTCGCGGGGAAGTCTGCCAGGATTAACTTGCGTATAAACAACTGTCAATCATCATTACGCTTAAAATGTGAATCATAACAGATGACGTATTAAATCAAGCTGAAAGCATGAAATCGCGTTTACTCCATTTCTCCACATTTACCAACACATTTACATAATATATTATGTGACTGGCTGTACAACTCCTCGCTCAACTCATCACAAAAAACAAATTGCGGAGTTTTCTGATTTTATCACGCTCTTATAAATAAGCTTGTGGACATGCGACATGTAATTTAAATTAATGAACTAAATTTGTAGCTTGCAGTATTCCAGATTGTCAAGATGGGAGTATAGACTGAAAGCATTTCATCTCGACAGATGAGCGTCGCTTTTCTAGAACATCACTATGATTATTAATATGAGTCGCACTTCTCACATGAGTGCTTCAATCGTTATATGAAAATCTTATTTTTGTCGCAATTTGTTACTGTATTAATATAAAACATAAAAATTCGGCACCGTCGCCTCTTACTTTCTAATACAGTATTTCGATCTTATGCTGTAGATATATGCGTATCGCACAATGCTCAAGTTATACGGTTAATCGAACTTCGAATACAGAAAATGGATTGCGTCGATTGCGAGCAGTGTGTAGGATGCTAGAAAAAATAATAACAAAATGACAATATTGCAGATTCCACAAGATTATCAAATTCACTCATATATGATGATGGTGATGTGGTGATGATAATAATAGTACACACAAAAATTCTATTTCCCGTGAAGGCAAAAAAAATGTGTAGTTCTCCATTTTTTGCTCCCTCTTAACCGTCTTTTTTCTTCCTTACTGTGTCCTATTTCCTCCCTGCCTTTCCTCACAAATTTATTTCTGTTTCTGTCTCTTTCATTTCCATTCAATTTCTAAGAGGAGAAGAGAGGCAGACAAGGGAAAGAATTTACGCAAAAATATAATGCTGACGACGACGGCTATGACGATGATGATGTAGCGCGAGCAAGGCTTAAAAAATACATTTTTTTTCGATGGCAGGATGTTGATGGCAGTGAAAAATGTACTTTTTTCTCCTTTCATATCCACATCAGACTATGTTACCTACATCTGCTTGTCTTTGTCTAAGGACATAAATGCCACTCTTTATATGTATGTATACATGCAATATTTATTTTAGGCCCTACAAGTACGATTGGGTTCCGTATCTACTGTCAGAGTACCATTTATTATCCTTAGAGCCATATATTATTATTATACTTAATGATGATCAAACTTTTCTTTAGTTGGAGCCATTTTTTCATCGTTATTAGATAAATTTAACGAAGGAAGAATAAAATGCCTTAGATGTGTAATATTATGAGTAATCTTTATTCTGACCCCTGCTCATCTCAAAGCCTCCGTGCCCTTGTTAACTGATGTTGTGTAAGAAAATCTGCGTATGTGCGCCTTTTGTATTAGAATATCATGCTAGACGGCAGAGTCTGAAAATGAGCATGCATTTACACGTTTCCCTCTTATCCGAAGTCCGGGATTTGAAAAATGCAGTAATAACTATCTCCTTCGCTCTCTCACAGATGTACATCTTTCCAAAATGAAATGGAGTACGCTATTCTCAAGAGTGTAAGTCCTTCTCTCTGTGTGTGTTTTATGATTATGAAAGAAAAGTCTAAAATATATGTGTAATGTAGATATGATGTTGTATCATAACACAGTTGTGAGCATTACTGTCGAAATCCTACACACAGATGAGATATGAAGGAAGATAGGAAGCAAGTGAACGTGAACACTTCAAAGTCTTCCTCACTTCATCTCCGCCGTTCTCCGCTTGTCTCTCTCTTAGCTTGACAGCGTATTTCTACATCCTTTCGTTCGTGAACGAGATAAAAAAAAGTTGCAACACGTCGCACTTTTACTTGCGAAATCGACACTTGCTACTTTAAACGAATTTCGGAAGAAAGGGGAAAGACGAAGAAATGGAGAGGAGGAAAAAATCGTTTAGGTTTGGAAGAGCTGTGAAAATGATATGTGTCTCGCTGTGAAACGAATGAATTGTGGTACGTGCGTAGATGTAGTCGTCGACTCTGGTGGCAACTCCAATTGCACTCCATTCGTCTTCACAGTTTGGGTTCCTATATCTCATCTCGTCGTTATCGAAATACATCCGCCGTGGGCACACATACCCAAACACAAATAAAAATATATTTTTACGTTTCTGGAATCTGGAATATTTTTCTCTTTTCGTCAAATTACAACCCAGTCGTGGCTGAAATATCGGTCAGTCACGTTCAAGTTTGTTGTAACCTAAAACTAACACGACTGCCAGATTAGTAACATCCTGGCACAGCGTTTGTTTTATCTCGAGAAAAATAAAACTAACTTTTTGTAGCATTTCGTCTTGTTTGTCAGTGTTTAACTTAAAAATTTCCGTTCCAACTTTGAGCAAGATCAATGGATTTCTGGCAGAAATGAAGTGTGCTCATTCGTCTTTTTCGCTGTTATTCTAAAAAATTTATAACTTTAATACCTTGCTACTACCAAGGTGGTACGTGGCTTGCCGTCACCATAAATAACCTTTCCATTTGCACTAAAATCTTGATGTCACGAAAGGGCACTGAACATGAGGCCGAAGAAATTATTATGGATAGATGCTTACAAATTTTACTCAAACTCATTTTACGAGGCAATTACAAGCATTATAAGAGAAGTACTGAGTGCCATTTTTTATTCACATTTTTATAGTGTACCGCAGAGTGAAATTGTTCTGTGCCCAAACCAAGATTTGACAATGATAAGGCGGGGAAAGCCTGGAAAAGGTTTGTCAAGTCATAGATCCCTGTCATTTCAGGAAATGCACGGCGCCGGCACACTCAAGCTTCTTCCAGCATTTCCGTAACTTTAATGAGCAAAATATACATTTCATTTGAAGATTTCTGTGGAGCACGAATGAGATTGTAAACATGGGGAGTGGAAAGCTAAATAAACATTCATCAAATTACGTTACGTTCGGCTGAAACACTGACATGATGACAGCGTCAGCAGCCTTTCCTGGGTAAATCCTGTTATGGAATTTAAAATTAGTCAGTCAAACAAATGTTTTGCGCTAAAATTAAAATTAAGGGAAATACATAGAAGCCTGCATGAACTCCATAATAATGATTCACGGTTCTACGAAGTCGACAATATTTGCTTTTGGTGCTAGGAATCGCATTCACCACTTCCTGGAAAGGCATCTCACTTGAGCCTTCATTGACTACCGCACCGCAGTCAGAAGCAAGTACCGTTATTATGGATTACGTGTCATGTCGTCACTGGATAAGTTTGTAAATAAAAGTACCTAGATGTGTGTGACTACTCAACTCCATCCAATCAAACATGACCAGCGGTGTTCATTAATTAAGTTTTTCTCCCGGACTGGAGAAAGTATGCAGAATGCAGATATGTGTATTTGTGCTTGTAGCAAATTTACACGTTCCAATTTATAACTACAAATTGCAGCAGCGAGGTCTGCCAGCTCCAATTAAATTGTACACAGCCAATTAGGAAAATTACTACAAATATTGTAAAAACTTACCATTTCGTCACAAATGAATTTCCATTCGAAATGATGCTTATCTTTCATTCCATTAATTTTCTGATTTCTCCGCTTTATTTATGCTTTTCCTGTTCCTGGAAAGGAGAGCGTAAGCATTTGTAAATCATTCACACAATATTTACTATCGTTGCTCCCACTCGTGCTCAATAAATTCCATGCTCATTTTCACTGTCTGCAGCAACACAATAACACAAAACTCCAGCGAGAGCGAGGAATGGAGAAAGGAACATCGATCCATTCGGCAAATATTTGCGTTCACTTTATCGAAAACTTCCACTACCGCAGATACATTTTTTCCTGCCAACGACTACATAACTGCAGCGTATCAAACAGAAATCATATGTTTGCTGCCATTTTTTATCACTTCACCATAAATTTTACCTGCATCAAAGGTATTTTGCCTATTTTACTTCTTATATAAAGTCCTTGTATGGAAGTACGCACTCGGTTCGTTCTCAACTCAAGTGGCAAAATTCGGAGTGTTTTTAAATAACGATTGAGTAAGAAAGGAAACTGAATGTGAAGCGCTCAAGAAAGGGTGCAAATAAAAACGTGTAGGTTGCTGCAGAAGGCAGGTACGTTCCATTGATCTCAATGTCACCTTGCTAAATAATTAATACTCAGTGTGGACAGTAATATGATCACTGCATAATTTCATTTTCTCGTTACTCCAGTAAATCATTTTTAGTAGATGATTTCACGCAAGAGAATGAAAGTATCCAATAAACTTTGCTACTTATTTCCTAGCAGTGAGAATAATAATGAGTGTGAAACACATTCAAGAACAACGAAGCACGAACATTATGAAATTTGTGTTTTGAATGTTCTTTTTCCTCCGCGATATGAACTGCAGTGTGCAGTGAAGAACACGGAATAATCATACTGCAAGCACGAATAGCAGAGAGAAACTAAAACATTTCAAAGTTTGCATTTCATTACACATTTCGCCTTGAAAAGTTCCATCTACTCTACAGACTGCAATAATATATGCACCTAGGTTGTACACACGACACATCTCTTCACTCCATACGCAATTGGATATTCTCGTTGTTGCGCTCACGGATATAACGGCGTAAAAAAGTGTTGTGGAAGAGCTCTCATATCACATGAAAGTCAGCCTTCATGCATGTATCAGTATTTCTTTACATTTTGTTGGCAGCAGAGTCAGAGTCGTCATCATGATCATCGTCATGTGGAGAGAGAGACTAAGCAGGATTATTATTGCTAGTGAGTGAGGAGATGTTGTAACTTCTTTCCTCCTTTTCTTCTCTCATTATTATCACACCAACAAGAAGAACTGACGTCGCACACACCGCATTCAAAGTGTGTGCATAATATAAATGGAGAGAGATATGAACATGTCCCTACTCTCCCCTGTTGTTATTATTATTATTATTGAAAAGGCAATGCATGCCAAGACAAACTCAACTTTTAAGATTGCATTGCAGGTACACAACGAGCACAATGCCATTACTAACTCAGGCATATTGAGCACCACAAATAACAAACGGCACCAGCAGCAAATAGCAACCTAAAAAGAAGGCCCCACTCCTGTTCTGCTCTTACTGATGCCACTGAAACATTATTAAACCTCGAGTAAAGCAATCCAACGAAACGAATATATTCATTCACTATTTACCAGTGGTGCACATTGCACAATAATGTGAGACTTGTGATGTGGTGATGATGATTGTAGTAAGTCAGGCAGGCTTGTAGAATTGTACCATAGTTTTTTCTGCTGCACGATTGTATCATTGGTGTGCTTATTCTTATATGTATGTTCTTACATAAAAATGCATAATAAAAAACTCTATAGTAAAATTCTAATGTGGTATAGGTGAATCTGAAAAAAGTAGAGAAGCCCCACAAGCGCCCCATTACCACCAAAAGTAATAATAATACATCTCGCCCGTTTCGTTTTTTTTCTCTCTCTGCAAAAGCGTATTATGTAACCGCTCCACAATTTTTTTCTTTATTCCGATGAAGCATAATAATACATTTGGTGTGTACCTTGTTACTTCTTGGAACGCTTGCTTGAGTCAGTAAGAGAAATAAACATAGATTTTACTTACTGTTGGGAGAAGGAAAAAACGGAGGAGAGAATGGAAATAGAAAAATAGGATATGGATGGACGAAGGAAACGAATTGACTGACTCTATTCAAAAGAGTGAGTGTTTCTATTTTTCTACGCAACCGTTTCAGATAGCAAAGGCCAGAAATGTATTGTATTGTTCACGGCGTTGTTCCCAATTTACCACCTTGCATACATTCCACTCATTTCGCATTTATTTGAAAAAATGGATTGAACATTGGAACACACTTGAAGGCACTCGAACATCAGCCAATACATGCTTTTCACATTTTGATATTCAATGATGATGATGATCCAATGAAATTTTATGCACGTAAGACATTATTATTTGTTTCCCCGGTATACATAATGAAGAGCTTTACACTTTCTCCACTCGGTCCGTCGCGTCGCGGTGAAAAGAAATAGACACTTGAATAGACGCGTTGTTCCTGGGCTCCGCTTTTTTTATTTAACTATTAAGTAGTCCGTGTTTTAGTGCCACCTTTCCTTCCAGGAGGTACGCTAAGCAGAAACTTGCTGAATGAGATGTGAAAATCAAGCAATGTGCACATGCATGCATGCCTTCACATTATTCCCTTTACCTAACTTTCTTCCAACTCTTTGCTTACTCAAGCCAGCCTGTTTGCCGTTTTCTTGCTATTTTTGTTACTTACCTTTTTCATTGATGTCGTCCTCTTAACTTTTTAACAGCACGAATGTGCCTTTTCATTCCCATTTATGCAATGCGTGTCGCCTTATACCACACAGCTTTTGGAGAAAAGTCTAAAAATATGTGGTCGGTGCACTTGTTAGGTGTGCGCAACATTATTATTATTGCTGTTCTTGTTGTATGAAACATAACATTACTAAGTAGTAAGAAAACAGTTTAGAGTTTGCACGCGCATCAAATTTGCAATAATTCGTTTCGTTCTCGTCTTTTCGTCTCCAGTCAACCTTCGTTACTTTTTTGTTTGCTTTCCTGTGGCACGCTAATTTTGTTTGCTAAAAGTAACGCTTTTTCATGAAAAGTAAGTTTTTTGAATGTTTTTGCCGTTTTTCTCAAACAAATTTCATGTCACTCTTCTACTTTTCCACTTTTTGGAGTGCAGAGTTGATTATGGTTAAAAGTCAAGATGCTTAAAGTCTTAGAAAAAAGCTTGAGTTGAGAATATAAAGGTTAAAGGGTACAATCAAACCACAGTAAGTCAAAGTAGTATAATAATAATGTTTGTGATTGTATTCTGCGAAATTGTTTAAGAGACTGAAATTAAAATAATAACAAAAACACATTCTTAATTCATTTCAAAACTATTTTTCAGCCTACGCATCTATTATTTTTGTTGTGGCCTACGTCCCTAGTGACACAGGTCCTGAGTCCTTCTCTGTGTAGGTATTAGCATAAGAAAGAATGTGTCTTGTCTCAAAGAGAAATTCCTTTTCTCTTAATTCCGTCTCCTTTTCCAGCTTTCCTTCACTGTCACTTGTCATTAAAACAAGCTTTAGGTTGTAATTAGATTCATTCTTCTTTGTTCATGTTCAGTAAAGAATTCAGTGCGACGCGTGAGGAAGAGAGATGCTCGGCGCCTCTTTCTGCCTTCCAACTTTTCGACATCCGATCCAAAAATTGCATCTAATTTACACTAAATCTTCCTTCTCGATCTCATTCGTTTTGTGTATCATTAAAGAAGGTTGCCTAAAAGTGAAAAATATTATAATAATAAAATAACAACCCACGCACCAGAAGAGTAAATGGATCCTTCTCTGTTCACTAAAACCCGGCATGCTTTTCTTATTAAAATGATACTTTTATATCTACTTGGGAAAAGATAGTAAATGTCAAAGCCGTATCTCTTTTAGAGTGTTTCACATTCGCAGCACAAAAAACACCGCTCAAGGTTTCCCGCACGCTTCCTCTTCTCTGAACGTACGAATGCATGAAGACAACAAACTGGAAGTGAAAAGGGAAGAAGTTGCAGTCAAAAGAGAGTATTTTAATGTAGACCACGTTTCGTGTTGTATGTGCTGTGTGTGCACGGGTCCATAAAATGTCAGACTTTTTCTCCCTCGGTTACACTACGATTATGAAATTACGATTATTACATGCATGCCGTAAAAGTGAACCATATAAATATCCGTCTTTGTCATGTGGCATGGAAATACAGATGTAAACTTGTATTGTAATAATAACACGTTGCTCAAGTTTATAAGACTTTACTTACATCAGTTTACTTAGTTGGTGATCGCCTGATGGTGGTGGAAAGATCAATACCATTATCATATATAAGCACGCCAGCAAAACTATTGAGTAAAGATCCGGCCCAAAGTGCCATTCAAGTGTGTTTTTTTTTCACTTCCTTTGCCCCTTCCTAACCAAAACAGTAAAGGCTTACCTCGACAGGGCTTAAAGAGAGCCGTATGCACTTTTCACAAGTTCATCTGTAAAGGAACAGAAAACAAAGCACATTGACTTGGAAAGTCGGGACATGCAGCAGGCATGATCGGGAAGGCCGGTTGGATGGATGAACACTGCATTTTAGCGTTTTTCTTGAGAATCTTGTCTACATCGGATATACCTTTTTGGCATGTATGGGAATACAAAATTGCTTTCATTTTCCCCGTGTTCATTCACAAAGAAAGTTGCTTACCAGTATTTTTCTTCCTGCACACTACATTTATTTCAAATTATCCTATGCAACTGTACACCCTTTTCAAATTTTTACTTCTCCACATGTATTTTAAAATGCGATTGCGATGCAATCTAATGGAGTTTTATACTAAGTCGGCACACGCACAACCCTTTTTCTATATTATTACATCAATATTCTTCTAAGATCACATTACCACTGAAACATGTCATGCATTACTTATCAATGAGGAATCTGTAATATCTTCGTACATTTTCCACACACTTTATTTCTTTTTCCGGTTAGACAAGGTACGACTCTAACTCCTTTTTGTTTATTCCTTTGCCGTCTATCAACTTTCCCATTTTACTATTTTCCTGAGCGCGGCACCGACGGGTGGATAAGGACCAGAAGAGAGCAAAATTCGTGCTTGCAGTGGGAGTGTTAAAAATACATGATCTTGCTTCCCTTTTTACGTCCGTGTTTTAGATCAAATTCTCCGGTGAATGGTATCCCAGCTTTGTTTCATTGCTACTATATCCTGCAATTTCATTACAGCGCCGGGAAACTACTCTTTTCAACTTATGGCAAGACGAAGCGTCTCCCAGAAAAGATGGATTTGCAAAAACGTATTGTGTAAAAATAAGAGATTCATATTTTATATTTGATTTCTTTCAAAGGCAATTTACGACAAAAGAAAAACCTCTAAAAAGGAAAAGAAGAGAAAAAACCATGAAGATGCTAAACATAATATTTTTTATCAAAAACACATCCTGATCCAATATTGTTGCTTGAAGTGGTACACAACGCACAACAAAACATTTTCATGTGCTTATAAATATATGAAGTAGCGAATGTTTTATTGTATCAATCTACTCTTTGCATGCTTCACATTTTTCCTAGTTGCAGAAAGCATCACGACAAGGAAAATGGCAGCATGATTCTATAACAAAAACCATCTGCAAGACAGTAAAAAACATAACATCCCTGTGAAATATGTATCATATCAAGAAGTAGAAGCAACAAGAAATAAATATGTCTTTTACTTTTTAGAGTTTACGTAAATCTGACAGCGAATGGCCGTATTGTTTTATTTGGGACTTTCATTTTGTCATTTCAATGGTCCTGAATGATGTGGTAAAACATTTTTGAGTCCTGACGTTACGTCGTGAGAATAAAAACATGCGCTACATTCGCCTTCTCGTTCCCAAGTTTATTGTCACTAAACTATTATAAAATCACACTTTTTCCATGTATAAATAAATGCAGATTCTTGTTGTTTATGTTTGTTACGCAAACGGAAAACTTTTTCAACGGTTCTGTCAAAACTGAAAAGAACGTTTGTCGCGTCTCTTTGATTTTCTAATAGCTGTTCCACATGATAGCAAAAGAGTGAACAGAACAGTTAAGTTTAGAGAGGCAGAGTGACTGACGTAGTGAGAGTGAAGACTGTTGTAATTTGGAAAGTGAAATGTACGAGAAGTCACTTTTCATCGTAATAAATAATCGCTCTTTTTATGAGCAGCGGCACGAGTGCCAGGCATCACGAAAGTCTCGGTCTCCGTTCCCTTGTTCTTTTGCTGATATGAGTTTAGCAAGCAATATACACAGTAATTATGACTAGCGGGGTTGAAATTAAAATAAGCAAATGTCACGTTGCCTGAAATAATAACCAGAAGCTAAATAATCACTGCTTCCGCTATTGTGTAGTAATAAAAATTACACATATGCAATAATATACCACGCACGCCGACTATTGACTGGCTTAAGAGAGTAAAACTCATTTATGCTTTTGTGTTGTAAACACACATTCTTCAGAGATTTTATGTTATTTTACCATTTTGAATCTCATTTCCTGGCAGACCACCTTCTCCTCTAGGTCTTGGTTTAAAATGGAGGCCTACAAATCTAAATTGCCATCTCCTAAAGCACTGTAATACAGGGAAATGATCCGGTCAAACTTTCATTTTCATGGATTACTAACGAAGTAGCAACATGTAAACGACCGAATCTCTCAATGTTACTCTTGTGACCCGTACAAAGTCAATGATCATGAAACGCTCCGAGACGAAATGAAAAGAAAGGAGAAGTTACAAGTTTCAACTTTTACGTAACTTAATGCAATCACCACAAGTTTTAACTTATTTCCTATCTGTTGAAGTCAGAGCTGGTAGAGGTGTTTGTTTTATGTTTTATTCTATAGTGGTTACTTTTGGAACTTTTCGACAAGACTTCCCATTTTTGTAACGTGACACGCACACACCAACCGCTGACACTGAGAAAGAAAGAGACAAAACGAAACGAGTTTCGGAAACAAGTATGATGATCATCATCGTCATCAACAGGATGATGATAATATCTTCTCCAGGGAAGACAACAAGGGACAGTATTTAGCATGATTATTATTACACCAGTAGAGTATAACCGTTTACAAGAGAAAGTAGTTTCATGGATATGTAATAACGTAATGTTCCATTGTGTGTCCTCCTACCGTTCCACTTTGCTCTCTCAAGTTTTCCTTTCCGGTGCAAAGCGAAACCCATCCAACGAAGTTATTCAATGTTTATAAGTACTTTTGCTTGTACGCTTACCCTGAACACGTGATACCAGAAACCACGAGAAATCTTCCTTTGCTGTTGTGAACCTCAACCCTTCCACTGGTAATAACCATTGGAGTTTTGCCCCGCTTCAGAGAAGCTCTCTACAGGAAAATCCAGTGCGACGCTGTTTATATGAAAATGTAAGTAAAAGTAAGAAAGCAGCAGTGGTGGGCACATGTGATATTGCCGTGATGAAGATTATGATGATATTAATAAGAAAGAGAACTAAGGACATGGGACAAAATTCTACTTTTACTTGGGAGGCACACGTTGCAGTGTACCACACACTCAACTGTGAATCTAGAGCACGACGAGTCCCGGAGGTGATTAACTTTCTCGTTTTTTGGTCAAAGGAGTACAAACAGTCTGATGGCGGGGTTAGGTAACTTTGTAGCATTAAACGATTTGCTTCACGGTGGTTTTCGGTGTACACGGATGAAAGTAAGGCAAACGCAAGTTTCCGTTTAATTCGACGGTATGCCGATTAGAAAATGAAGGGTTATGCAATATATTTATTTTAGAATGTAGTTATGTGCCCCTTACCCTGAGAACTTTGAGTAAATTATTTGGTTTGCATTATATAATGTTTCATTAAGAATTTACTATACAATTTCGTACACATTTAATCTTGTTTTAGCTTCAATGAATGGCTTACAACATGTTTTTCTTCTTCACGTTCATGTATGACTTACATAAGTAAGTAATTTTATTTTCGCACACTTTATAACGTGTAAAATTTCTATGCTGTAGTTCTCAGGAAAAGTACACTCATTACATACAAAATTTGGTAAGCACCACACAGCTTTTGGATAAAGCGAATCTGAATCAACTGGAAATGAATGTTTTGTGAATGCAAGTGTGGAAAGAAAATGTTTCTGCAGGGCTGTAAGCCAATGCTTCTTCTAACTTTCTTGCCACACGTTCATAAAGTATTTAAAAAGGAAGATTTGATTAAGGAAGTGGATAACTACTTCAATTATACACAAGTCTAAATTGAATCTGCAAAGTTTATGGCGTAGTTTAAATTACAAGCAGAAGCAAGTTTGGATGTGGACAAACCATAAGAATTTGCTGCTGAGGAAGAAGAAACCACTAATCTGAAGGCATGAATAGAATAACATGATGAAGCCAAGCAGACCACAGAGCGAGACGGGTGGATTGTGTGTGCGTGAGCAAACTGAGTTGATGGAAGTTTCTAAATGTACCCGTAGTCTTCTTAGATATTGCTAATATAAATAATAACGCAAGTTTCTTCATCAGAGATAGCTAACTTTTTATTCGAGGGACGACATGCCACTCGCGTAGAGTGACTCATTCACAATTCACAAATCTGTCAGTTTCGCTAAGCTTCACACCCTTAATTTAAGATCGCTCTCCTGCCAGCCAACGAGCCAACCCAGCCAAGAAGGATTGATTATCCGCTGGTGCAAGCCTCTACAATCCACACCAAATCTTAAAATCTTTACATCTCTGTGCAAGTTCACATGGTAAAATAAGAGTTTCCACTTTGAGAGGAGAATCGATCCGGGGAGTCTGCTGACCGGATAAAATATGCATGTGTGCATTAGAATAAGCTTTTCACTTCACTTTACTCCGCTAACCGCAACAGAGATTCTGCACAAAAGCAGACGGAAGAGCAGATAAAATTTGTGCACAACAAATGTTAGATTGTTTGGTAAAGCAGGAGATAATTTAGAGAGAATAAGAGGCAAGTTCCACAGGAGCAGCGAGCAGCAAAGCAGGACGGAAAGAAAGGAACAGGGGAACTAAATCTACTGTGCACAATGTAATTGAGGAGCGGGAGAAAAAACGACAGACTCCCAAATTTAATGCATTGGGATCTGCAAATTTATATTATAGATGACCCGATAGAGTAACGCAAGTCCGGATGTTTGTATGCAGTAAGCGGTTTGTGTGTGTTTCAGTTCGCTGTTTACTTGGGAGATGCATAGCAGGAAGAGATTGGTAAATTACATTTTCTGACATGATGTTTTCTATTCTCTCTCCATCCATCTCCCTGATTATTACCCGTTTGGTCTTCCCAATCGCTTTTCTCCATATGCCTTGCCTTTCATTTGGGATCGCGGTCGAGTCAGGCTTAGGCTCAAGCCTTATCTGTGTGTAAACATGCATTTCAACATGAGAGCACACCTTTTGTGCTGCTGCTTCAGCTAACTGGTTTGCCATTTCGAACGAGTAACTCGTGCCGTATAAAAATACTCAAGTGAGATAAAATGGTGGTGCGAGGCAGAATGAGGGATCCGCTGGACAATGGCAGGGCATACATTCTTATATGACATGAGATAACTAACCAGTATCCACACGTATGAACAAATCCATTGTTTTCGCTCCGAGTTTATCTGTTTTACTTTTTGTCTCTGCTCCTTTTTCTCTCTTCTTTTTACTACATTTTTGTTTCGTCCGGTTTCATTTGCTGGTGGTACAGACGGTTGACTGGATTTGGGATAGGGTTTTGTTTGAGCGATGTTCTTTTCTTTCACGACACACACACACAAGTCTCTTCTTCATTTTCTCCGCTTTTAATAGCCTTTCTCTGCTCTCTCTTTACTAGGCTAGCCATTTAGCCATTTTGTGGAAAAAGTTATTAAATGAGATTAATTATCATTTTTCATTTGAAGCTGCTTCCGATTTACTGGTTTAGGCAGCTCGCTTGCAGCTCTACTGTAAAGAAAAGCCTCCGCTCAGAGTACGAGTGTACGTGTCTGTGGTGATGGGGTGTATCATGCACATGTGAATCCACACGAAAGTAGTTAGATCAACAAATGCTTTAAGAACAAAGCCTTTAGTCCAACTTTGATAATTTAGAATTGCTACGAAAATTTCGATATTTATTCGCACACACTCGGAATTTTATCGGATGTAATTTAAGTATATGGAGAAATGAGATAACTTCTGAGGCACTACCACCACCAACTAATTGTTACAATCGCAACTTTTTATAAAACAAATCGCCACCATGCATGGCTAATATGCGCTCTGAAGCCTTACAAAATGGTTCACTTGAGAAGTTGCAAAAGAGAAAAGAAAAGTCCTCTCAGTCTTCACCATTGCACTCTGCACTTTGCTAATGGTGCGCACAAAAGAACGACAACATTTTTCTATGCAAAGAATGGCTGAACATCATTATCATTATCATCATGAATAATCTTCTTAAAGGGGAAATGGCTTTTTATCTCTTTCTCTCCTTTTCTCTTCCCTTTTCGTCGGAGATACTTCCTTCTTTTCTCTAATTGTAAAGTGACAAAATACTTTTCCTATATAAATGCAAATTAACAAGTGTGGATGGATACCTAACTCGAGGTATAATTTTCTAGACAAAACGACGGAACTTTCATTCATTGTAATAATACAGACAAGGGAGGAGGAAACCTTCTTAATGGCAAAACTTATTACCGGGTTTCCACATTTTTGTGGCGGTGGGTAGAGCCTCCTTTTGCAAATTATCTCCGAAAGAGATTTGCTAATAATAATTCGAATTTTAGTCCAGCTCAGGTTTTCTCCTTCGAGTGCGTCCATGATGAGTCTCATGAGGGTGAGTATACGACCATGTGTACGGGAAAGTGATAATAACAGACCACTTGACTCTCATAATGCAACGCAATATTTTTTCCAGAAAAAATATCTACGAGGGATGAGTAAGCCCAGTGCTGTTGATAAAAAATGAGATTCTAATGGAATATTGAAAATGATTTTTTTCTTTAGTTTCCTTTTGGTAAGTCCAAATAAATTGCTTTTTGAATAATAAACCGACAGAGCTCGAATATAATCTATTGCAGATAATGCGTTGCACTTGGTCCCTAATGATAAACTTGCCACTGCTCAATTTTCCTCCTGTATTTTTTCCAACAGCCCGCTCTGTAATTTAGAATAGATAAATGTGCTTTACATCCAGACAGAAAGTTGACATTCTAAACGACGCGATAAAATTTTTATCTGAATCTACCAAAGAGGTATTCATATAAAAAGTCTTCACTGTACACAATTTCTTGGCTTTTTATTAGAAAACCTTCCTTTTCAAGTAATAAATTTCCTAAAAAAAGCTATTGAAGAAGGAAAAACCTCAGCATGCAAGTAGGAAAGAAACTTCATTGAGAAAGAAGCAGAACATCAAATTGCATTTATTGGGGTGATGGTTTAGGTCACGTGCGTTCAAGGCAGAAATAAAAAGAATGGAGAACTCAATAAAATAACGATACGTAGAACGTATCATTGTTACCTTTCTTAAGTAAGGGTTTGTGACGATGGCTGCTCCGTTTCAGAATATTTTTCTTCCGTCCCCGTGTCGAGTTTCATTTTCTTTCAACTTGGAGCATATGGTCCCCATTCTATTTTTAAAAGTCTACTTATATCTAATAGTAAAAGGGAGCGTGTGTATGAATCAGAGATTTGAAATACGTATACATATTTTATATAAATTTTCGGATTTTTTCCTTGAGTTACACACATTACATAATCAGGAAGTGAAGACGGTGAAACGTAAAGTAGTTGTTTCACCGTGACCTCTCTCTGTGTGGGTCTTGCTGTCATTTTGCACACAAGTTATAGCAGAGTTGCATTGAACATTCTTTATAGCTTGTTTCTGCTTCTAAATGCGACTTCACTTCCAACAATAGTTGCTGACCTAAAGTCAATGGACTGAAAATCCTTATGTGGCCATTTGTTTTGAGTAAACCAGAGGAAATGGCTTGTCTTTTTGGGCTTCTCCCTTTCCTCTCGGCTTAGCTTCACGTTGCATTCAAATGGAGGTAATAGAGGCAGAAGAGAAACAAAGTTGAGAAGAGTCACCTGTTCCCACGAGAATATTTCGTTGAATAGTGAGCAGTCACAATATGAACAGAACAGAGCGTACCAGTATGAGAATGGAGTTTACTCAAGTTAATATTTCCTTTTAAATGTGTAGGTGTACATATCTGGCAGTGAAAGAAAGAAAAGTTCACCGCGTCACAAAGTACCCTATGTACGCGAAAGGGGTGAATGAAAGAAGTGGAAGAGACGACCGGTAGGAAAACTAAAAGTAATATGAAAGCTGCTTGATTATGATATCAAGAACTCCAGTTTTATAATAATAAGAGAGCATGTCCCGGAGAGAGAGAGACAAAAACCGTAGATTTTGTGCAGTGCAGTTGACTGCTAGTACCACCGTTGAGTGAGCAGGAAAAAAGAGAAAGTGAGACATTCCAACCATTTATTAACTCTCCATTCTTTCCCTTTTGTGCTCTTGCTTTTGCTGCTGTCGCATCTCCCTCCGTTTCAATATCTAACTTACATTTTTTGGAAGGCTGTTCAAAAGCATAAAACAGATTTTACAGCCTATACACTGAATAGCCATTTGTAGCTTAAATCATTTATTTCTGAATTTGGATTCAACGTACAAAAATATATCAAAATAAGGTTTTGGATTTTTGGCACAGTATAATTAAATGTTTTTGTCGCTTATTGCAGGACATAATTCTATGAAGTCTTAAATCTAAAAATTCAATATTTAATCCAACAGTGAAAGAAAGTTAACAAAAGAAAAATATAACCAACATTTTGGGCAAAATTAATATACAGAATGAAAGAACTCGGCAGACCAAGCGATAATTGGTTCGTTGCATCAAGGGTACTATAATTTCTAAAGGAAAAACAATTTTGCTGCCACAAAATTAGACCCAAAGAATATAACATTAACAATCAGGAAGTCGAAAGTCAAAAAGAAGTAAAGCAAAGAAAGTAACTGGGAAAATCAGAATAAAAGAAGGCATCTGTTGAAAATTTGATTTGGAATGGGAGAAGTATAACGCACGCTAAAGCACACGAAGCGACCACATTTATTATTATGATTCGCGGAATGGGAAAAGTTGAGTAATCTGCTGTGACCTTTTTCTTTCCAACTTTTCATGACTGAGAAGAGCCTCTTTACTTCCTTTTAAAAATCAATATTTGCAGAATGAAGTGTTATTCTTATTCTCGATAAGAAACGTACTACTTTACAGTTCCTAGAAAGTATAAAGTTTTGATTCGAATATTGAAATCACATCGACTTGAGAGCTGACTTTTCTTTGAATTAAGATAGGTATATAAACAGTAAATTTGAACTGTCTCTTTCGCCAATTCGAATTGTATTTTTCAGTCCTTTTGTCATTTTTGTGCCCCTTTTTGCCAACCGTCAAGTTACCAATTTAATAATGGAAAAATCCTTTTTAAGGAAGTTGCACAAAAACTTCCTTCATATTTCTTATGCTACAAACTAACGAGGTTCGTTCAGAGCAGAAATATTTAGAAGTTATGAACGGCAACTTTCCAAAATAAATTCATTGAAAATTCAAACTTTTTTCAATTTTATGCAACATATTACATATATGTTGCATAACGCTAGCTTCAGAAGTCCATAATATAAAAATTGTATTAAAGACCATTTCTGTAATACAAATATGCGTTTATTATTATTATTGGAATTACTGCCACACAACTGTCAGCAAATGAAAAAAATAATATAAAGCCTTTCTAAAATGACAACTCAATTGCAATCTGATGTAACAGGGTCAAAACGGGGTCTATTTGTTAGCATCAGAACTACTATAAGTAGGTTATTGCACTGCTCTTCAGAATTTGTATTTATTACATAATATTACAAAAGTATTAGATGGTTTGGAGTTTTTGCTAAATTTGCTATTACGAAAACGTTTTTATTAGTAGAACAACAAAAGAATTACACACAAAAAAGTTTATTTATGTAATGTAAGCTTTTCACGTGGAAAAAGTTGCATATGAGAAAACAAGTCGAGTACCTCTTTGATAATACCTACACATCTGTTTATGCATCCGGCCTATTTTTATGATAAGTGCTTTCACCACCAAACAACCACCGTCCTGTCTATTATGGAATTTTCACATTGTCAGACAAATTCCACCTATGCTCTTATCCAACTTTTGGGGAGAAATAAAAAATATACGAGTATTCCAGAGGCAAATTTTTATGAGCCCGTCTCTAACAACCAACAACAAAGCGGAATGTATTCAATTTCTTCCTTAAATAACAAAAACCTTTTCTTTATCATCAATGGAGTGGAGCATGATATCGTTAAAGAATCTTACCACAATGATACTGGTCCTCTTCTCTTTTCAACCTCTTGCGTTTGACCCAGAAAAGTGCATGGAGCAGCGGTTTCTCTGCTTTTATTAATCGATTGCTGTCACTAGCACTTTATAATCACAAAAATGTTCTTTTTCCCTCCAATGTTTTCTGCATATGGAGCAGTGTTACAAGATAGGAGAAAGTGGAAAACTCGTTCCAAAAGAGAGAGGATATCAAATAACCTAAAGCGTGTTCACTCTATCCACATGACAATCACAAACACTACCGTCACAACCACATTTTACACAAGTACACATACACATTCAGCATGTCAAAAAATTGTCCCTAAAAGCTAGTGATATGTGTGCAAACAGTTTTTTTCCTGTAAAGTAACGGTATCCAATTTTCTTTCTGCTTTCTTTCCGTTAACTAAAATACTGCAGTGTCCCTGGGAAATGTGATAGTCGGTTACGATCTAGATACTAAGTAAACTGACGTTTCACAGCAAATGACAAAAGCGTCACAATTTTGCGTCCTTAAAATGTATGCTGCTGGGATGGATGGCTGTGTATTTTAATGCATAATAATCAGACTGGAGAATTTATCTTATCTACACTTTTTACACACTGGTAAATCGAGAAAAACTTGAAAGCATTGAAAAGACGCGAGCACAATTTTCCCATGCAAAATTTTGAGAAAACGTATGTGGAAAACTGCTATTAGGAACACTTTCGTAATGTATTTTCACTTTTTTCGTATTGCTTGGTTGCGGCGTCAAATATCATAAGAATTCAATCGGTGGTGTGTGAAAGAGGTTTTACAAGAGGAGAAAGTATGGAATTCCAAAATACTGTTTACACGATATGTGACGGGTACATTTTTTATTCCTCTCTTCACTACGTCAGTCAGACGACTAATAAAAAACGTTTCGCAAGAATGGAGTTCAGCGTTCTTGGAAGAAAGAAAAAAACATTGTGAAATATCTAGCGCAACTTCACAGAAATATAAGGCGACAAAAATGAATTGCGATTCTATTATAAAAAAGACGAATCAATATTATTAAATAGTCACACTAAACAGGATGGACAGAAAAAGTCTGTGCTGAAGGTGTACACTCGCGTGAAAAAGGTTTTGTGTTGAGCAGATGGGGAAGAAGAAATAAAATACTGTTTCTTTTGTCCGAATAAATGTTTATTTTCTTGATGCTCTTCAGAAGCACCTCGTGTAAATGTATTCCGAACGAGAAGTAATTAGGCTTCATTCTACGCTTTCACTAAATTAAAAACACGTTTGAAAATACAAAAGTGAGTGCAAATAGAAAACTGTGAAAATGCGGAATACAAAGACGGCAAGAGTTGTTTTTCCTTCTTTGATATAGGCATTAGTGCATGCACACAAAAACATGAGATTATAAAGTTCTTTTTTAAATGACACTGTTGAGCTTTCAGAATGCACTGTGCAGAAAAACGAGTCGGAGCTAGCAGAAAGGAAGGAATGTAATCTGCTGCACAGACACGCTTTCCTTTTTCAAAATCTCTCACTCTAGCAACTGTGTTCACAGTTGAAAGACATGTGCCTGAGGAGAAAGGCAAAGTGAAACTGAGAGGATTGTTGAGTCGGAGACGGGGACTACTTACGTAGGTAGCTGCTGAAACGCTTAGGCCGTGGTTCACGTACGAGAAAAAGGAGAGAAAAAGCCGTTTGTTGTATGTTGTATTTCTTCTTCAAAAATGAAACTTATCGTAGAAGAGCGCCCACCAAAGAATTCTTCCTGTTTGTTAGCACGCCGTAACTACAACTGTGGTATACTGACTGAACTCTCGCAGTGTGAGCCATCTCCGTTTATGCTTCCAGAAAAGAGAAGCGCGGAGAAAGGAAAAGCAGCAGCAGAGACTTACGAAGCTTACGATCGGCTGAACGGTATGCCTGATTGTAATTGAGTGAGCCGTACTGCACAGCGCTTTCCCTCCGCTCACGCCACTTGGAGGATGTCTTCGTATTTCCCCATAATGTGAGTAAAGCTCGGTTGGTTTGGGTCGTTTGGGTGGCTTGAATAACGCTTGTATAATGTTGTTGCTCCCTGTGATCATGTTTGTATCTCTCTGGCACGTCTTCCTTTTTAAGGCTGTTGCTAGCTTGCAATGAGCTGAAACCAGTCTCTGCCAGAGCAAGAAAGGCAAAGGAGTCGGTAGTTGCGTGATGAAATTCTTATAAGTTGAGGGAATCTTCTCTGTAGACACATATTTCTTATAAACTCACGTAAAGTATATTTGCTTACATTCTCTAATATTTGTAAGACTATTGTATTACATATATCATCGCATACACTACTTTCACTGCTACCGCGAGTGCCTATGCTTTCTTCCTAGCCAAAATGTAGTTTGCTTTCGTAGTGCCTGTGTCTTGTCTGATGACTGCTGGTGAGTTTGGTGAGAATGTAGGAAACGGCAGTGCACTGCCAAGAGCGATGAATAGAGGCTCCTTCTCCTGTGTGAGTCTACCCAATAGCTTGTAATGATACTTGATTTTACGCAAGGAGCAAGAAGCAAGCAAAGTTAGGCTATATACAAGGCACACACGAGAATCCTTTCGTTTTCTTATACAATTACATAGGTATCTTTTCCTTTATATACATACAACAGGCAAACTCTGCATGTTTCTTATGTAGCATGGATAAGTTTCTTCAGTAGCGTGTTTGGTGATGCAGAAGAAGCCTTAGTTGCGCTATGCTTAATACTTGTTCTTTAGCCTTGCTCAAAAAGCCGTTGTAAAAGCTGCTGCCGTAGCAAGACAGGCAAAGAGGAGAAAAAAAGAAAAGGTGACTGACTGCCTGCCTAAAAGTCCATCTTTCTCTTGCTCCTTTGGATTGGAGCGCATTACGTGTGTTATTTTGTGTAACATGACGGAGAAGGGAAAATTAAAGTTCAGAGAAGGACTTTCTGCGAAGTACAGTGGTTGCAGGAAGAAAACGGAGCTAAGCACAAAGGGAAAGCATGAGACAAACAAAGACCTAAATTTCATGATAGCGGGGTAAGCTACATTAAACACAATGTTGGATCATTTCTATTAATTACTAAATTGCTTACGATGCAGTCTAATTACCTGCTCGCCGTCAGTTAAATTGGCCTAATTTTGAGATTGAAAACACAGGCCTGTCGACCTTGTCGGAAAAACAATGATAAGAGAAATACTTCGAAAAACTCCCAAACTCTGTAATAGATACTGAAGTATAGTATAAAGTTTCAGTGAAATGGGATATTTCGAACAATATTTTTATGCGAGTGTTTCAAGAAGACCCTGGCAATGGCATTTCAGTATTTCTTAAAACGGTATGTTCTAATTAACCGACTGAGAGTTGGCCGATAATCCTTTTGACCCTAAACTGCGCAACCACCGACTTCGGGACTGTGACTTAGTCACTAATCCTTAATCCGAATTTTCGAGGTCTGCGCGTTCGCCGACTTGCAGGTACCTACATAATATTTGATGCATTATAACATGAACACATATTTGTCAGGCTTGCAAACTGCCTCTAAATACTATTGCTAACAGTTAATATAATTTGCTGAATATGATGTAACGATCATTAGAATTATTGGGAAATGCAATTAAATGAAGTTTAATAACGCATACCACACGGCGCACATACATTTTATTATACGAAGAAGTGAAATTAGACTAGACTCCGAAAAATAGATTTAATGGATCTCTTTAAAATGCTTAAATATTCCAGTCTCGTTCTTGTGTAAAAGATATGAGAAAATTAAATTAATAATAAATGATGTGAACCATGATTTCAATTTGATGAGAATCGCATCAATCAATGCAATAAATCCAATCCCAATGAAATAAAATGACAACTTTGTATGTATAAATGTGTGCATGAATTTATACATACATATTGTCGTTGCCACATTCACAATGCAAAGGAATGAATGGAGCATCTAAGTTCTAAGTACCCATGTCTTTTTCTGTAGTCGGTCAACTCTCAGTATAAAAAAGTCGGTGTGCACGCATACGGCTGTGTACCTTAAAAGGTAGTCGGTGAACTCGCAGAACTGCAAAATAAGGATTATCGGTGAACTCTCAGTCGTCCGATTCTATAGAATCGCTCTCATGGTGATGTTAGTCATGTTTGATCAATAAATATGTGTTGAGGTTGTGTCCAAATACTCCAAATTCGTAATGTGTATTAAAGTAGACTGCGTAGATTGACTTGGTAAAGGCTTTCTGTGTAATTAAATTAGAATTGTAACTTCAGCATTCTAATCCGTGTGGTTTCAAATAAAGAAATAAATCCATTATTTCGTTTAAAGTCAAGATGATTCCCATCATTATTAAAGATTTTCATTGGAGCGAGAACGGAGAGTATGTCTTTCTTGTACTTGACGTGAAAGGCGTTAAATCAGGATCTGCTGATGTTGTTTCGTCACCAACTTATCTCAAGGTATGTAAATGGTAGATAAAAGGAATTCGAAAATCAGTCTTTTCAATTAATCACAACTTATTCAATTATTTAAGTTTCATTGCCCTCCATTCATCTTTGAGACATTTCTCAGTCAAGAAGTGGATGATGCCCAAAGTGAATGTATCATTGACGAGAAATCTGGGAAAGTGTCATTTAGACTGATAAAATTATCTCCTGGAATTCCATGGAATGACTTAGATAATAAGTGCTTATCCAAAGAAGAGAAGAGCAGGACTCGAGCAGAAGCCGTAGATATCACCCAAGAACGCAATAGAAAGGAAAAGGAGGAAGAGCAAAGTAATAGTAATTAGATTTAATAATTAATACTTTTTGGATGAATGCATTTTTTTGCACTTAGTAAATCAGATATTTATAATATTTATTTACAGAGAGGCGCTTTGATCGTAAGCAATCAACAATTCGTGATCAAATTCAGTTAGATGGAGAAGTCAAAGATCGGGTGACAATTCTGAAAAGAGAAGCAGGACAAAAGGCCGTAACTGAATTTATTAATATCACATCGCCCTCCCCTGCGGTAAGTTATGAATGTCAGCTTTACAAAAACAATTTATGTTAGAGTATCACGTACAAACTCACTCAGAGAGAGAGAGAGTTACACAAAAGCAGGGAGCATTTTTGAAAACGTTTCTATCTGTTTATGAAAGGTTTGTGGTTCAGAGAGTACAGAGAATGCAAGTGGTAACCGCGAAAAGTGCCATGAAATAGAAAAAGTTTGTGCTGGAGTACAGGAATCTGACCATAATTCAAGGTCTATTATTTCCGTCTCTTGTGGAAAGCAACAGTCAGGAGCAGGCGACGCGACTAGTATTTGGTCCAATGAGCAGCTCAACCCGCCAGATACTCACTCTGTGGCCATCCGACCGACGGTTTGCATTCCTGTGAAGTTTACTCCACGTCTCTTCCCAACACCATCCAGAGAGTCAACACATCTTGATGAACAAGAGGTAAAAAATAAAAACCTTAATTATGAATTAATGCACTCATCGTAGCCTTCGTAAATCTTTCACAGCGACTTTCCCCTCACACCACCATTCATTGTGTTGAGCCTTCAATAAGTAATCATAACCGAACTAAAAGCTATTACAAAAGTGGATTTCATCCAAATGGTTTATGGATGTGAATGAACCGTATGATTTTTCCTCATGCATACGCATTATTCTTGAAGTAGATTAAAAATATAATGCATATGCTAGAATGAAAGATGATTTCCGACACGCTTGTTAACGCTGTTAGAGAGTTAGTTCAGCCCAACGCTCTCTAGCAGCAGGCCTGTACTTAGGAGATCGAAAAGGTTCTTCACGTCTCAGCTTATTCAAGGAAGTAAAGCTAGTTCAGTTCGACTGAAATCTATTGCAGAAAATATGCGTTGTGAAATATTTCTTCTGCAAAGAAAACGAAAGGGTGTTCCAACACTCACGCAAAGAAAAATGGTTTTTGTGTTAACTTTTATGCAAAGGGGAATGAGAGGAGACGACGGTGCAGTCGAAAGGATCTCAACACGTTTTCTGGTCAAAGAGAAATATAGCATAAATTTTGCCGCTTAAGAGACTAGAGCGAAGAGCATCATCCTAAAAGTTATGCACCTTCAAAAACGTATGTTTACGCGGATAGTAAAATTTTTAGAGCAAATATATGAGTCTAGCTTATCCATAAAATGCACATAGAGAGAGTAGAGGCGCAATGAAACTACCGTGAACGACAAGGTAATATACATAGGTAAGGTGATATTATGTTGCATTACATCTCGAAAGAAAAAGGAAAAGTGCAAAAACGCAACTAAAATAGTTTGAAGGAGAGATACAGCGACATGTACGTGCTACTATAATAAGTGTAGTAATAGGAGAGAAAAATGGGTAAGGAAAGAATAAGGCATCAACTAAACTTAACTTCGTACGTTTTACACTTTCTCGCTCTCAGCCTCATCTCTTCCGATGTCAGGGTTGACAGGCGGCATATTATGTACGTATATGACCGTCTTCTTGAAATATTCTACGCGTGTGATAAATAACACCTTATCAGTAGGCAAAAAATAAGTGGTATGAATAGGCATCGTGTCTTGCACAACTTTTTTTTCGTACTGCGTGCGTACAAGCGGTCTAAAGCCACAACATAGGAGAATATGGAATGTGCATGCAGCAGCACATGTCTAAACACGTTGATAATATGCCACGAGAGAGGTATTATTTCTCATTGGTAAAATGGTGTATCCATTATTCTTTGCTTTGCTAGGAACATTGGTTTATCCCCTTTTTCGTGGAGATAAAGAGACCTCTTTCACCTTCTTTCTACTTGCTCTCTCTTTTTCTTCGTGTTTTTTTGCTTCACTAGCCATTTTGTGTCATACTCTCTTTTCTATATTTTACTTACTGACAAGTAACATAAATGGAACAAAAATGTGTACATTTATTCCTATGTATGCATAACATATGTGTACGTGTGTGCAATTTTTCCGCTTTCATCTTTTCCTTTTTGCATTTCAAAATTCCAACACGAAATTGTCCAAAGAATAAAAACGTACATATGCCCAAACAAGGTGTTTTCAAGCGTGCTTTTTCTTGGGTGTTGGTTCTAGCAAGTCATAATAATCGTAATGAATGTCAAATAGTCAATAGAATCAGATTTTATGGATGTACGAATTTATAGACTAAAGCATTATTATCACTACATCATCTGCTGCTTTTAACCTCCAGTCCCTTCCCAAACTGCACAAGAGCCTGGCATCAATGGATTCCAATAGGTTTTTACAAGCAATATGTTGTTTGATTTCATTTTTCCCAGTCAACAGAAATGCTTTATTCTGACATATAATAAAGTAGATCCAGTAAAAACTCCGCTATCTCGAACAATCGGCGAAAGGATTCCTCTACAATTGTGTACAGTTTGAAAAATTAAACCATTTAGGGGTGTGAAGGAGAAAGGAAATTAAACGATCAATTTCTGATTTTATCATCGGAACGCCATTTCGGAGAGTAATCAAACGGAACTATTCATCTCCGTCACTGAAGAAATACAATAAATTGCGTAATAAACACTACAGATATTACAGCACAACTACATTAAGTAACATTTGTATAATTGCATCAACTTCTCTCTCCTCTTCTGACATGTTTATGAGAAGAAAACAATTTTGCACTTTACATTTTCATCTTCCTGTTCAATGTTCTGTTCAGCCTATGGAGAGCTGTCAAAATGCCAATCATGCTAGTCAAGACTCGAACTGATGAGTGCACCGTGCAACTTGAACGTGGGAAGGGTAAAAAGAATAGACACTCGTTCAAGGATCAATTCGAACATAGGCAATCCCCTGAAATTGGGCAAAGCTTAAAGACGGAGGAAAATGGTAATACAGTTGTCTTTTGTTTAGCCCACTAAAACGAAAATGACGTTGTAAACTGAGACAGTGAAAGGAGTCCTTGTACGTGGATCTGAGTAGCGTAGGTCTGACTTGTGGTGTCGGATACACACTATAAATAGTGGCATGCTCCCTATTTTATTTCTGTCTGGCGATACACTAAAGTTTGAGTTCACATATTAAATACAAGAAGCGAGTCGAACACATATTGTACCTATGGGTATTTACTATATGTTGTGCGACATACGACTAGATGCTTCACGATGGCCATAAGTGATGCCAAAAATATTGAGAAGGATAATAAGGTCTTTTTCCAAGTGAAAGGATGCTGGAAGAGGGAAAATTCCTATTGGAGAAAATGTGCAGAGTATAGGGCTTGTAGAAAGAGACGTTGATCCGAGAAAGTGGTTCCATCCAAAAATCTTTTTACGAAGTATTTTGGTTCTCAAGTGTTATTATGTGCATTATCTGTATGATGCGCACACACAGTAGACGTATTCTTCTGAGTCTTCTGAGTTATTTCAATCGGACTTTCGTCTGGGCTCCTCTTTTCACAGATTCTTTGTTTCTCGGCTTAACTGGCAACGGTAGGAAAGAGAGAAAGACGCTCTGACGTCTCTAGTTTGTTTTTTTCTCATTGGAAATTGCAGTAGTGAAAAGTTGGAACAGGCTCAGAATTACCGACAGACTGAGCGTCTGTCTTTGAGAGAGGGGACGAAGGCAAAATTGATAGCGTAATAAAATAGAGGGGTAATAGAGAAGAATGGCGGAGACAGGGCTTTGGAAAACATTTTCTTCCGCCACTATTATATAATCATAAGTAAATGACAGAAAGAAATCATATTCGAAATCAGTAATATTTCACACTCGTGCTTGCCAACATCCTTTTTTCTTACTCCTACATAAGTTCAAAATGAGCATTTCAAACGGATCGTAAGATCGTAACTCCTTGGATGAATGAAAATAGCAACCATTTCAACCAATAAAACGAATGTTTTCGTGAATGCGAAGTATTCGCTCCGTTTTTTCGTTTCTTATTTAAAATAAAATATTAATAAATACAAACTGCTCTCCAAAATTCTATTAATTTTTGTGAACAGCAGAGTTGATCAATATTCGTCCACCAGAGTCATGTTTTTTGGCCGTGTTGTGATAAATTATTTGACGTATATTACATGACACAATGTTTCATTATCGTCGTGACTTGAGCAAGAAGCAGGGCATAACAATGTGCATGACTTTTAAAAATTGAAAAAAAGATTTCACTTTCGCATTGTTGACAAGATTAAAGTTGAGCTTGTAAAGCGGTCGTATGAAAGTATGCTCAAATGCATAATAGATGAATTATATATTTTATATTATTCTTCTTATATACTGACGTTGCCTTTATACTTTGTATTGTATGTATGAAGAGATGAAGCTGAAGCTGAAATTTTTAAGCACTCTTTTCAAAGCACATGGATTCTGTCATGTGAATTGGGTTTTTTCTCGAAGCTCCGAAGAAAGCACTTTCAATGTGTACTTCTACGGCAGAAGTGACTGACAACGAAATGCATTATGGGAGAAAGTTATAAAATGCAAAGAGAGAGCGTGAACGTAGGTTCATATGCTGCTAAATATGAAAGGAAATGGAAAGAAAAATGGCTGCCGCTTTTTATAAAGTAAATATTCATTCAGCCTTATATTTATCATCACATTGAAGCAGTTGTAGAAAAGAGATTTTACGAGCTTATGATTTATTGATCGCATTTTGAAAACATTTTCTTGATGATGTCAATCTTTTCTTGACTTCACTCACCGTCTTTCAATTGTACACTCATAATAATAATGTAATTTTATTATGTGAGTCGAGCAGTTTTAAAAGCGCTCAGTTGAATTCATTTTTATTATTAGATGACAAAAAAGTGAACGAATTCTAAAGTTTCCATTCTATTGAGAATGTCGATATGAAAGTTTCGCATATTTTAGTTATATCACAAACCAAGTCATTTCACATCTGACATTTACATATCACGGATCATTTAAAACTAATACTGGATGGAACACAATTGGAAAATGTGAAATGTTCAGAAATTGTTCGAAGGCGCACGAGAACGAATGAAAAACTGAACTAAAATATTTACGCGTGGGCGTGTGCCTTTTATGTTTTTATTTATAATTGGATTTTATTTTGTTCCGGTGCAGTGGCTAAAGAAGCAAGCAGAGGCAAGAAGATTAAGTGGATTTGTGGATGAAGACTTACGCCCGGAGGAGCGAAATCCGCAGTGGCTACTTGACAAAGGATTGTAAGTTTCTACTACTCGCTCGACGAAAGTTCATTCAAGTGCTAACAAAAATCCACCATCTGTAAACTCAAGTTTCAACTTTCCCCAAATAAAAATTAAAACCATCTTCAGATTCTTATAAATGAAATTTTCTACTTTTTACTTGCAGATCACTAATGAAAACGGAGAGCTACCTTGGCGCTATCAGTGCTTTCTCTCTGGGGATCCGCCTTGCTCCCAAAATGCCGGAACTTTTTGTGGAGCGTGCAGCAGCTCACCTCGCTGTCAAAAATTATCATAGAACTGTGGATGACTGTTCCAAGGTTAGAACACTTAATAGAAAAAAAAATTCTGATGACTATTTGTACACACCATTACTAATTATTTCATTTCAGGCATTGGAGTTACTCACGCCGAAAGTAAAGGAAAACGAAGAAGATCGGTTAAAATGCTATCGTCGACGAGCGGAGGCCTTCCGTGCTTTGGATTTGTTGGATGATGCTGCTCTTGACGAAAAGGAAGCTAACCTTCTTCAGCCCAAAGAGCAAACTGAAATTGCCAATGAGAAGTTCGAAACGAGCCAGCTGCTTCATGAGTGAATATAATATTCATTTTGTTTTAATTGAGGTGATTTCATCTCATTTTTTGCTAACAAGTAATTCAAGTCGAGTAGAGATCAAACAATGAAAGTTATTGTTCTATAAGTACCCTTCTCCGAAACGAATTTTCCTTGAAACTGGGTGAGTTGAGTTTGTTCTGATAGATAAAAGTTTATTACTTTGCAGTGCGAATAAATTATATTCACTAATTTACATTCATCGCCCCGTTTTGAAATGACTCTGATGGTTTTGCTAGCCTTAAAATAACTGTATGTATTAACGGTCAGTTAATGTCACCAAAGTTCAAACAAACACCCTTTATAATGCACTTTAGAGGATTCTTTACAAATATTGATATATATGAGGGTGAAATTCTTGCAAAGTTGAGAATTCAGAAATCTTAGAAATTATCAAATAGAGCAAACTAAAAGTTTTTGCTAAAAGCAACAAAACTACGCTCTTAACGGAGGAGTGAAGAGGTGGAGGCGCGGCAACTCTGTTGGCAGTTGCGGGTGGTGGACATCTGTTTTATGCTTTTATAACAAACCATTAAATTAAAAAATTGCTTCCACTACATTCATTGTGGACGGTAGTGAGCCTTAATGATAGGTCCTCTGCTTTTATCCCACGCCGCAGTTTCCTTACAGATTTTTAATGAGCATACATTGGCAAAGGCGGCGTTGGTGGTGGAAGAAACTGGTTGTCTCTCTCTAGGCCTGCTTAGTTTTTATACAACCATTATGACACGGAAGAGCAAAGTATAAAATAACTTTTGGAAAACTTTTGAAAAACCACAAACAGAAGCGCAGACCACCTTTCTTTCTTCTCTTTTCTACAATTTCCGCTATCATCATCACCATCATCATGAATATATGGATACTTTGGACTTTGTTGGTCGTGCGGTGTGGGTGAAAGTGAAACTGAAAAGTTTTCATAAGAATAATTTTAGGTGGAAAGGAAAGTGAAAGGATGCTACCTTTGCAAAATGAAGATCCGCAGAGTGTTCTCGAGGTAAGGTATTTACAACCGAAACATCTGCTTTCCTGTACCTCATCTGTCATATAGAAAACAAAGCGAGAATAGAACATGACGTCCTGTGGAGTTGTTTTAAGTTAAAAAGTGAAAAAATACAGTTTCACCACACAGCGATGCATTCTGCCACCAAATATTTCCCTGCTGTTAGCAAAAAAACTTAAATTTATATTTTGAAGCACCGATGGTACTCATTGATACTGGAGTGAAATCGTTAAACCTGGACTGAAAATGCAAACGGAATTTCTAGGACTTGGAAATTTGGAATGTGTATCTCCCACCGTACTTTTTAAATTAATTAAATTAAAATAATGGCACTTTAAAGATGTTATCTTTCTGTTATTTTACCTCGCTACAATCCACTCTGTCTACGGTTAAATTTTGGTACTTTTAACACGGTTGCATTTCAAGGTTTCGTATGAATCAACTTGTTCCGTGGTTTATTGAATTTTACTGGCATGTCGCTTCTCTCTTTTTTGCTTACCCTTTAACTATTTTTATTAAAAATAAAGTACTGTTGGTATTTTATTTTATGAATGAAATCGAAAATTATTGCTTTCAACAGAGACGAATTTTCCTGTTTTTCAATACACTACATAACGTATGCTTATAATATTATTTACGAGACTGCTGCAAAGAGTAACAACTACAGCTTACGTGTCCATTGAACATGCAAATAAACCATAATTATTTTCACTTTCCCCGTGTATCAACATCAGCCTAAAATTGCGACGTATTACCTACGGCCTTCATTCCATTCATTATTTGCCTTTCTCTGATGTATATTATGATTTAGGTGCATTTTTATACTCTACTTGAATAAATTGGACAGGACTAGTGTGTGTGGTGTAAAATGTAGATAGCAAAAATACATTATGTTTGTGCCAAGTCAACTATTTCTTCTAGGCTTTCTCTTCCCCTCGTTCTCATTCTCTTTCTTTTGTTCATCTAAACTTTTCTTCTGGCCCACATTAATTTCGTCTATTGTCTTCATTTCCGTCTGGATTCTATAGTATCTTGGGCGGATCCATAAATTAACCTCACACGCTTTTCCCTCTCTCTTTCTCGCTCTTCCAGCATCAAGACAATGCAACGGAGAGAAAAAGCGAGAGAAGGCCGAAGGGGCAATGGAACTAAAAAAGATAGGCTTCGTTTAGTATTGCATCTGTAAAAATCGTGAATCAACAATAGCACGCGGCACGGTGAATTTTAACGTGATTTTCGTTTCTCCTCTTCACCCGTGTTTGCTACAAATACAAGCTGAGTTTGGTAGATGCAGATGCTCTCTAATTTTTAAAATGATGCAATTCAAGTATGCAAAGAGTGGAACACAGCAAACTTTTATATTACAAGACAAAGTTTTTAGTGATGCACAATAATGGATACACATCGTAAGTGTGTGCATACCTAAGAAAGGGAAAGAATACACTTTGCTCAGGTAATATGTTTTGTAACGGATAGTAAGAAGGTCGATATTTCTTATATCTTACGATTAGAGTGTTGTTGGGTAGTTTATGAAAGCACTCGACTTTCCGTACTCTAATGACACGTGTCAAAAACGGAGAGGGACGCAGTATTAAATTTAAAGGGGATACGGATAGATGTACAAAAAAGTTTGATTAAACGGATTGAGCTTCTACATTTTCAATGTGTAATAGGAATCTTGAAGAATATCAAATAGTATATTGAAATAGCGCGCAATTGTACAAGGTACAATGTAATTAGAAAGTTCCTTAAACTCTAACGTACTTTCTGAACTTGTTTTTATTGGGTTTGCTTTGACTCCTGAAGTTTTGAAGTGTCTGGATATTACACTTGTGTCTCCGTCCTGGAAATAAATTGACTTCAATTGGTGCTTCTAGTTGAAGTGTTGAATGAGAAAATTAGAAAAATATTGGTAACGGGTAACGCAAACGCTCCAACTCCGCTGTCAATGTTTTTCTTCTGCTTTAACAGAGACCATGCTGTCTTCAGATGTTTTGTTTTTGTTCCTTCTTTTCCAACCAAACCCTTTTAAGAAGGCATTTTTGGGTTATCTCAGGGCTTGCTCAATATTGCTTTAACTTTGATGGGATGGTAGTAGTCTAAATAATAAAATTAGATAGAGTAAACTCGCCTCTGGGACATTTTGATATCTAGAAAAACACAAAAGAGACCAGAAGGCAAAACAATGGAGGTCTACTACATTTTTTATTACAAGGATGATGTCAGTTGTGATATGGGGTTTGATTGTGGCGAAAGTATAAACAATAAGCCATTAGTAGTGCGTTTCTGTGCGAGAGCTATTAGAGCGAAGTCAGAGGGAAATTACTTTTGCAAATATGTATTCATTAAATTCGCGATGAAAGCATCAAGAAAAAGCAGCAGGAGAAAGTAGGCTGTGCTCCGCTAGACACTATTATATTTACGATTACGCTGCAACCCTTCTTGGGGCAAAGAACGCGAAAAAAGTAACTGGATAATTGCATTCTTCATGCCCTAATAAATTTATTGTTGCAACCGAGTTATTTTTTTACTACTCTGTCAGCACTAGCACCAAAATGTCGGAGAAGTGGGGAATTGGAGAAGGATGCTTAATATGGCTCTCTACTTTCCTATGTGACCCGTCTAAGCTATATTCCGCTTATTTAAGCAGAGATGTTCTTGCTTCTGCTCTTTCATGTAACTTTTACTCCGGAAAAATTCCAGGGACAAATCAATCTTTTTATTGGGTTACGCGTAACAAAATTTCATTCAATCTAAACATTCTCATGTCATGAATAAGACAGCTGCACTTAGCTGTTCACTCGTTCACTCGACAAAGTAAATTTTATGTATTTTTCATATTTAGCCCTGGATAAGAAAAATACGGGAAATGGGAAGTAAGTAAACTCCATCGCTTTTTAGCAATATCTGGGCTCAACGACTGTTCAAATAATAACAATAATAAAAAGGTAATGGCTGTAAAATAACCATCCAGGAAAACAAGGTAAAATATATTGTAGCAATAAATGTTAAACTAATATCGAAAGTGAAGTGCTTTAGGGGAGCCTTTACTCTTATCGTCATAAACTTCGAATTGTCTGTAGTAGTACAGATTTTTTTAAACCTCATCTTTAATCAAGACACAATACACCGTTCTCAACAAAAAGTCTATCATCCAACACACTTAACATTATCAATCATTGCTTTAAGACTCCGTCAGAATGAGTTAGAATTAGTATTAGGTTTTTAGTTGACAGCAATACATATGAGACATTTTACAACGACTGCGAAACTACAAAACATCTAATGCGTAGCAAACCTGTTATGTATGGTATTTAAAAGATTATAACAACTATTTAAACAAATCTTTTGATGCTTTGATTCAAAACTGTGTGTTTAGGCGATTTTTCACATATTTATGGTTGTGCTTGACACGTTTATATATTCAAATTGATATTACGTCTAAAACTGTGGATATGAAAATGTATATGAGAGTATGCCAGCAAAGATGACTGAACGGAGCATTATCCCATTTTAGCCGGAATATTGTGTAATTTTATTACTTGATGTTTTTTTGCAAACTGCAAATGTATTAAGAGAACTAAAACCTTTTCCTTTTCCCTTGCATGCTGGTCATTAATGAAACGAAGAGTGCTCTGTGCTATCAGTGCTTTCTCTCTTGGGATCCGCCTTGCTCCTAAAAATGCCGGAACTTTTTTGTGGAGCGTGCAGGAGCTCACCTTGCTGTCAAAAATTATCATAGAACGGTGGAAGATTGCTCTCAGGTTAATACACTTTTTCCTCCCTTTTCCTCTTCGTTGTAATTTTATGATGACCTTTTAATTTTTTATGGGGTAATTACCTACGTACCAAGTTGGTATGGTGGTGTACGTCATTGGTATTACACAAAGTTGGTTTTCGTCCCATTGAGTTCGCAGAGTTCATTGAGTAAATGTAATAAGGTAATGTGGGAAGGGGTGTACACTTTGTGTGGCAGCAGAAAAACACATTCTTTTTCCGTTTACATAAAAAGCGAGCTATTTCGTTAGCATTATTATTAGAGAAGTTGAATATGACGAGCCATGCCATTAGAAGAAAAGTACCATCAACCTCTCACATTGGCACAGCTTGCCATATTCACCGCACCTTTTTGTTGGAAGTCCTTTCCAAGGTACCTTTTCGTTTACAGTTAGGTAGGCAAATGCATAACATATCCATCATATCAGGGCCAGCACTTTACTAATATTCGGAGTGTATCTGTATGTAAGCTTCCAATGTACAGTTCCATTTAATTTAAAATTACTCCCAAACAGTAATTACAACGCCATTTCCGTCTAAAAAAGCAGCAATTTTCTTTTAAACACATTCATTCAACTTTTATAATTACCGTCTCTGTAGACAGCTTCTTTTACCGTAGCCATTAGGGTTTGCTAGGGGAAGATCTCCAGCTTTAGGTACCTTTAGGCTTTACCAATAGCTACACTTTTTTGTCTCTCATGATGCGTTATGAATTCAGTAATATTAATTTAGTTAAGCTCAAACTGACAGCACAAATTTCCTACCAAAACTTTCTTCTTTTCTTGTGTGGCACCTGTCCTTCAATGTCTGCGCTAGCTCACCTTTCCATTAGACTTTAATATTGTTATCTTATATCATAATTGCTTGTATGTATAAGTAAGTATACGATTCCATTGTAGCCAATGCACAAATTCAGAAAATATATTTCAAATTAGATTAGAAGCCGTATATCCGTTACGGTATGCAACATTATCGTTCATTGAAATTCTACTGCGACTGTGACTTTAGTAAAGATAGCGTTGTAGTGTGGAAAAGGCTCACGCCAAAAGAAAAGTGTGTGTCGGCGAAAATGTCTGCTTGTTCAATGCTGTTGCTGGCGAGAAGGAGAAGCTCCTGAAGGAGAGCTAGCAGCTAGCAACCTAAGAATAACAAGAGCAACTTCCGAGAGAGCAGTGAAGTTGCTCAGCATCAACCAAAGTTTGTAAAATGAGCATCCTCGAGTCTCAGGAAGTACTAAACCAAGCATTCCGCCAAGGACCGTAAGTAAGAAGAAATCCTAAAGTCAACACTGGAAAGTTCAAGCAGTCTTGCCCCTATTGGACACAAGAACACGCGAGTTGAACGTTTCAAAATAGTTTTCAGTTTTAACTTCCCTGCCAAAGAGCTATCTGATGATTTGCCACTTTGATTTTTAGTTCGGAGAGAAGAGAATAACGGAGGCTGATGAAACGAAGTTGAATTCAAGTAGCCCGCATAATCCTGCTTACTAAGATTGTCTTTAACCTCCATCGACAACACGAAATTATGTACCCAAATATATATTTTGTATGCAAACATGTAAACTTCAAAAAGAGTAAGACTCTCTGTGTGAGTGGATTCAAGAGTTGCCGATACGCAAAATAACATTAAGCACAACCACAACAGGAGCACATTGAAATGAATTTAATTAATGAGTTACCTATCTATTCGTGAAAACTCACGATAGATCCAATTACCGTATAATTAACAAGGGGAACTCTTGCTGGACGCAGGAGAGGCTAATCAGAAACCGACGAAGACCGTAGGATAAATGTCGAAAGCCATTTGCCTGATGATGGTAACAAAGTCTATGGAGATGCTGAACCTGCTCACGCATGAAACAGCCGAGAATCTAAGAATTAATTAATATCGCTTCAAGGAAAGCAAAATTCGTGCTGTCGAAGCATAGCCGCATATTTCCAGCCACTGAATACTATATTAGTATAGATAGCAGAAAATTGGGATTGGAAAACGATTTTGTCGCCCTTGTCTTTTCCAAACACACGCTTTATCTCTTTTCAAATTTCCTCATTCTCCTGGCTATAAATTCTCACTTCCGCATAATGCGCCTTGCTTTCCCCCAATAATGTATAGGTGGAATTACCCCTTTTTCTGAGTCGAGTCATTACGGTAATCTAGAGCTAGATTATTTTGAAAGCTTTGTTGCAGACATATTTAGCGACTACAGGTTCAAGGTTTCTTGAAGAGTGGCATCCACATTTAAAAGCAACATCAAAGGAATCAAAATATATATTACCTACTTCTGCTTTCAGATTCACTTTCTAACCACTTTAAAGAGGTTTTTTTCAATACATTTTCTCGTTTTCCTTATTTGAAAGCATCAAGGCTAAACATTAGAACGGCGATTGCTGAAGTAGATTGTCTCCCAACTGGTAAATTATACATGAAACTGCCTCCTTTTGTTTCATAGCATTTTCTGAAGCAGTGATTTTTAAAAGGAAAACTATGAATGCTTTTATGAAAATGGGTACTTTTTGTCCATTTATTGTGACCTTTGTACCATGTGTACATTATGCTTTCTCAGAAGAATATCATAGAAATCATAAATAAAATATTTTACTTTCACTTTTCTTGAGTTAAGAGTATGGAGCAGTTGTGTTGCATTGCTAGCAACTCCCTGAAGCATCAGTGAACTGAAAAGAGACACTCTCGGTTATAAAATGAAATAAAAGAGAAAGAGACAAAGGAAACAGTCGAGTTTTACAGGTTCAAACCAGCAAAAAAGAATTGAGACACTCATCGCCACGACCAAGAACTAAACGATAATCCGGCGCATAAATGTCTATTGTAAACCTACAGAGTCATAAAAAATATAATAATCAGAATGGGATAATGTCCCTTGCAGAATGGGGAATAAAAACAAGCATCCATAGCTTTAAAGAATTCGTTTTGCATTTAGAAACTAAAAGAGGAAGCTCTGCTCTCTCCAAAATCCTTTAAGCCGTTTTACACGATGTAATACTGGCAAGTCAGCCGCTTTTAATGCTAAGATTTTCTTCGTATGGTGTCATTTTGTGGGACAAAATTCCATAAAATGGAAACTTTATGTGGTAATGCTGCATTTAATGCTTATGTTCTTTGGTTAGAGGTAGTGAATCAACAAAATTCACACAAGGATGAATCCTGAATCAATATTTGGAGTGTCTGAATCAGATGCGAAAATTCTTTTTGACCGATGATGAGTTCGTAATTAAGCGCTTCAATGAACTTTATAAATCCTTCCAAAATTTTTGCCACTTTTGCACTGTTGATGTTTTAGGCATAGCTCTATGTACATTAATTTTAATGCTCGCGGATCCGCTGATGTTGTTTTATCAAGAGAAACTTTTTCCACTGAATTGTCACAGGAATGATTGATAAAAAGGTAGGATGATGATCACGCGCTCGTTTGGTTCATCATTTTGGGTGTAATTAGGAGTACCACAGTGTGTGAACAAACATTACGTCTACGTCTAGAGTCTGTCAGCCGTGCACAGATATTAAGCGAGATTCAAAGGTTCCCACAGACCGTTTTCAGCTAATTATTTGCAGCAGAGCAGTCTGGCATGATTTTTTATAATATTCGCTATTCAAATAAGTAGGGTAGCGAAGGATAAATGAATTGGAGTATTGATGATGCTGCAAATTGGGAAGGATGAAAAAATGAGGTTTGTGGAACCCTAGTCACACTTTTGCGGTCCAAGCCACGGTATCAAAAAGGGCGTAGTAAAAATTACCATATGAGTGTTATGATGCTGGAATATATGTAGTGTTTCGTTATATTTTCCCGGAGTAAATCCATAATCTCGTATTTGTGATCTTCGTCATGGGAAGTTGACGGTGATGATGAATCTTCGAGCTGCTCGCTCGGAGCCAAGCTTTTCTGCAAATTTCATCTTTTGTAAGTTATGGAGGGAATCCGCCAAAGTAGAAAAGAGAAAAGAATAATGAAGAGAAATTAAATTAGTGACGAAGAGAAGAAATCTACGTAGCCAAGCGAAGCGTAAGAAAATCAATGGATTCAGCTTATAAAGTAAAAGTAATAATTCCATATAAAATTTATTAAGTTTGGGAAACTCTGCTGCTCTCTGCTCGCAGAAATTCTCCGTAGTCCGTTGTAAGTAGCATTTATATTTAATACTTTTCAGTTATGAAAGGATACAGTTATTAGTTATTACTTGGGTTGTAGCGCTTGCAGGTACCTCTCATCTCATCTAACCCTCTGTGAGCAACTTGGCCACAAAAAAATATTCATTTCTTTTCTTACGAAAGAACTTAATAACGTCTCTTGTGCAAAATGTATAACCCGTGTAAGGTCTAATGATATCTACTAGATAATGCAATGCACCTCCTTTTCTTACTAAAATAAGTGAACCCATCACGTTGGCTCTATTCTATTCTTTCCTTCGTTCCTTTCTTTCTCCTGTGTCCTTGTGCTGCTGGAACATTCTCACCTCCACGATCTCATGCAGGACGACCTATATTTTAGCATAGTGTGTTTCTTTTCGAAACTGGAAGAGCTATTACCATCCATAAAGTAAGAGGAAATGCTACAGATGTACACTACTTTCGTATGCAGTGCACTTGAATTCATCCAATTCAACACACTTTTTACTTAGCCTTATTACACTTTTCTATGCTTCGTTGTCTTTACAAAGACTACTTAGGAATCAAAACACGTCTCGAACTCATTTCAATCTTTTTGTTCTTTTCCCATTCATTTTGACTCCGCCGTGCTACTTATTTTCCCTCTTTCTACATACGGAGATTCGACAGAAAAGGATTCACTCGCATGCTCTCATTGAGATGGAAAATACGACAGATTATCCATGGAATGCTAAACAGATACATACTTCTGTCAAAATCATCTGCACAGTTCAATCATTTCTCTTCCCTTCCCTTAATTACGTCAAGAGAAAAGAGAAAAAAGTCTTACCAAGTTGTACCTTGTGCCTGTCGAGTTTGCTACTGATTAACCAAGCTTTCGAAGCGTACGAGGTACGTGGCCTTATACTACATATGCTTTGTATCAATTTGCTCTTTTTCACTAACGCACCAAAAGCTATCGACAGTTTCCAGGAAGTCGAGAACTTTAGTTGGCTCATTAAAGACACGAGTTTTAGATTTTCCTAGAAGGGATGTTCAATTTAATTAGAATGTGATTCTTATTAACACGACGGCAAAGGTTTACATTAACACACGTAGAGCAAGTAGGGTAGCCCGAATCCAGAAAATCTAACTTCGAGGAAAGAGCACCATAAATGTAATGAGAATGGAATGAAATGAGTCGCAAATATAAAATTATTATTGCGCACTAAACATAGTTTCGTTTATTATTAGGAATTACGATGAAAGTAATGAAATTGAGCTGGGAAAGTTAACCGTACTCGCAGACGAAATCCAGCAGGGAGTGTGTAGGACACTTTTATTGAATAATTTTCTGCTCAAATAACATCGAATATGGTCGCTGGAAGACTAGAGATGGTGTTGGTAAAAGTTACGAGTGACACGTAATATTTAATTGGTAATTCTCCTCAACATGTAAACAAAGTTATCAAAATGTGTTTTACTTCCTTCAATAGATGCCGTAAACAGGAGTATTTGTAGTAAGTTCATATTCATACAACGAACATGCTCTTGCCATCATTGGGTTCATCTTATTTCATGTTTACCTGTTTTTATTCAGGGATTCTCTTGGGGTTTTCACATAAAAAACTATTTCGAATAGTTTTCCTTTTTATCAAATTGGATGTGCTAAGACGTAATAAAACGGTTGATAAATTATTTTCCAATTTCTAGTAAATACGCGAGCAATAAATAATACTTATTCTGTGGTAAAGTAGTATCTCCGTAGGTAATAGATCGCGAAATATCAAGTTTTGCGTACACCGAAAACAGGAGGAAATGATCACTGGTGGGATCGTTTTACCAATTACCTATTCTTTTGCTTCTTGAGGGACAGACTTGTCTTAAAAGCTTTTAGAGAGAAAGTGAAATGCTAGAACAACAAGTCAATGTTCATTTTATTTTTCTCTTACCTTTTTTATTATAACGTTAGCGTTAATCATTAACGTTTATATCCATAATTAGGACAAGGAATTGCGCTCATCACCGCCACTTTATTACAAACTAATGTAGTCGTGTTCAAGGAACGGTTCACTAGCGGTCAAATCTCGGTCCGTTTAGTTTTGAAGCAGAAAAATATTACTTGCGTATAATTCTACAAGTTCTTTTTAATTTGGAGCACTTACGAAAATGGGATAAGTAACCAGTAACGTTTTTTGTGTGGAAAGAATAGAAAAATGCGTATTATGAAACAGTGTGGAAGTTGGTGAAAATGAGAAGGGCAAAGAAAAAATTAGGAAAGGAAAGGAGCGTGGAAAAATGAAGTGTATGAGATAATACAATGTTAATGTTACGTGCTATGTAGCCACTAACCGGAGAAATTGTTGTAATCGGGAGCCAGAGCTCGTCCATTCATGTGAGCCATTTGCCGCAAAATTCTTTCTGTCTTCTCTAATTTCCCATGGGCAAATAACCACCAAGGAGGCTGGAGAAGAATTCTTCAGAATAAGACAAAAGAAGAAATGGAGAAAGGAGAAAAAGTGTGGAGGGATACATACAAAGTTTGTATCATCCTTAAGACAAGCGAGCGGGAAAATAGTTGACTTGGCTAATAAGCGTAAAGAGTCTTTACACATTTAAGTGAATCCGCTAATGTACTTCTGTTATGAAGAAAGTCAGAGAAAAATGTGTCTGGTTGTGAAGTGGAGCTGAGAAATAATGATGAGGTTTCTCGCTTTCTTCTATTTCTCTCTTTTACTAGCGGTTTGCTCTAACCTTGCCAGTCAAGAAGAGAAGAGTCTGTGAAGTTTCACAACTTCACAAGTATCACTTCCATTTCAATTAATTCCGCAGTATTAAATTTTATATTATATTAAATTTATTTGCTTTCGAGTGTGAATTGAATAAGGCTGGTTCACCACCATTAATAAAAAAAAAATAATGGAAAAACGGGTTACGGTCAGGAAAACATAAAAAAGGTCGGTTAGAGTAAGACCTCATTAATAGACTTGCTTACAGAAGGATTTTCAAATTCAATCTCTAAAGTCATACATTAGTCTGATCGTCTCGAGAAAAGAGGAAACCAAAAATGTTTGGGGAATTCAATTCTGTTTCCAAAAGGAAGAGTTGAATGTTTGAAAGGTAAATGAGAAGCAGAACAAAATTGTTTCTGCAAAGAAAAACGGGCTTTCTAACTTGTTTGTCTGGTATATAATTTGCAAACATTCGAACACAGGAAATTGAATGGATAGACTCGACTCGCATGCTCTTTCTTGTACTTGCATCCTTTTCTCTGATTTCACTTTCCATGTTTGTAAACATCATTTCCTACAATTCCGGATGCTACTAGCAGCAAAAAGCTCATATGACAGTCAACCAAAATACTTAACAAACGTGACATGATCCTTTTTGCATCGGAAATTGCTCCAAAACCAAACTTATCAAAGAAACTTTCTCGATGTGGGTCATTAATGGAAGCAAATAGTTACTTCGTTTCGTGCTATCAATGCTTTCTCTCTAGGGATCCGATGCTCTTAAAATGAATGATCGTTTGTAGAGCGTGGAAAGAAGCCTACGTATTGATGTCAACATTTCACAGAATCGGACAAGTTCGTTTCAAGGTACTTTTTCTTTATACTCTCCATTCTCCAACGTGTCTCCTTAATTTCAACTAACAGTTTCATTCCAAACAAAACTACCATGAAACTGCATTTCGAGATTTAACCAAATTTGCTCACAAAAACTTCGTGGGGGTGGCACGCGTGGGATATCTCTTGCTCACTGGGCTAGAGGCAATGGAAATGTCATGTCATATTTTTACGTCAGTCAGGTACCTAAAATTGTTATGCAATTGCGTTATGATTTCACATTTCCCAAGTAAATTCCTAAAATGCACTCCCAAAATGATGGATAATCCCTCCGGTTCGGATTGTGAATTTTTCTTCATATATCCCTGTCAGAAAAATAAATATGAACAGGGAAACTACAGTACTGACTGTTTGCTCTGTGACTTTGTATAATCCCAACGAAGCAAAGACACAAAACGCATGCTTCTGTCATAGACTTGCTTTAGGATTGGGAACCGTCATACAAATATAAAATGCAAACATAGTAACCGAGATCAGTGCACCAAAGTGAGTAGCTCGTAAAGTGACAGTCTTAACATTTCTAAATACTTCCGGTTTTGCTTTGTGACACCTTCGGCTGACGCTGTGCATTTGCATTGCATAATTTGAGAAATCATACTTTTTTGTTTTCATCTACTCTACAGTACCAAAACATATTTTGTGATTCCGAAACTTTGAGCTGGTTACACAGCATGGTCATGATGATCTTGATCGTCGTAAATCATGATCAAAGTGTCAGTTGCATTCATTAAAGCTTACATGCCACATGTGTTGTGTAAAATGCATTCAAATAAGCAGAATTATCGCTGTTAAATAGAAACACCATTCATCCATCCATTTTTTCAACATTTCGGAATCTTCATACAATGTCAGAAAAAACAGCTACAATACAATTCAAATCCCCTTTATGAACATTTCTTTGATTCAAAAACGAGTGAATGGAATTGTTTGTGTGGCGTGGCAAGCACTGGAGATTTTGTAAATTGAGTCTGCAATTGATGCCATTCACAATGACTTCCTTCCAACAACCAAACAAACCTTTGAACTGCAAAGTTGATTTTCTGAACAAAATGTTAGTTCTGCCCTGCCTTTGCCGCAACAAAAGCCTCAATCATTGGGCTGTTTTAACGAAAATGAACGCATGGAATGAATTTGTACGCCATTTATACCACCACATAATTATGGTTTTAAATATCAAATTTAACCGATTTATTTCCTCTTCACTTTTTATATCTCAAATTATAATTAGTTGATAACTGTTTAACAATGACACAAACAAAATATAATAGTAATAAAGAAATTTGTCATGCACATTATCTTTTGAGTCGATTAATTTGTATTTTGTTTCACGCAATGGTAAACAACAACTGGCAAAACGTTATGAGGATAACAAGATGTAAGTAAACGTTTGAGTTAATTTCATTGTTTGTTTGAAGAACATAGTAGCGAATATGTACATTGCTTTCGAATGTGAAATTAGTGTAAATAAACTGGTCCATGAATTAATTAGAATTAATTCCAACAATGAGATAGTAATAAGGACTTTGTATTACAATTGGCAGTGTCAATGTATCTAAAAGTATTATTGGAATGTTAGAAATTCTGTGGTACAGTGCACTTTGAAAAAACGTTTTCATTCTTGGTTTGTCGGAGAGAATTTTCTTTAACTGTAGGAATGCTACAGTGATACTTGTTTGGGATTGGTGTAGGATACCAAACGATGCTAAGGTTTGACACGAGTGGAAGAGAAAGCAGAATTTTTGTACGAAGTCACAATTTGTACAATAAGAGCTGTCATTGTGGTTCTCAATTTCGGACGGAGCAGAGCTGAGCTGATTTCATCCATCCTGTTCATGCACATCATTCAACTCTGAAGGGACTTGCAAATTTTAGCTTTATGGAAAATATAAATCAATCAATGAAACAGAAACGAAGAGTGTGTTCTATTTAAAATGATATAGTATTTTATTAAAATTGATAATAATCACAATAATTATATATTTGTTAAATTTCACTTTTTGTCAACTGAAGTAAATGAGAAACATGTCATAATAACATCAAGCAGGAAAAACAATTCACACACTACGCTCTCAAATCCGTTTATACTGTGGGTAAATATCTTTTTATGCAAATTAGCATCAGGCAACAATGACTTACTGGATTCATAACTAGAATTATCAGAAATTCTGTACGCACATTTCGTTACACAATAATATAATTACTTAAGTAGGCAGGCAGTATTTAAAATCGAAAAAAGCCCCAAATTATTATATTTATTTCTGTTCACACATGATTTTATGGACACACCATCCTCACTCATTCGCGAAGGAAATGACTAAAAAGCAATGTATTGCAGGTTTTGTTAGGGGTTGCGAATCACTTCACTATTAGTAGGTATTTTAAGACATTTTCAGCTCTGCCACAAACTTGTATCAACAACAGTTTTTGTATCTACTTGTTATCCGTGGAAAGGGTTAAAGTTTCTGTTTTAACGGTGACTGTGCTTAAAGTGTATTAATAATTATTATAATAATTTTTTCTAATAAGGTATATCTCTGTGTAGAAATTACTTGTCTAGGTAGAACGTAATGCGATTTCAAGACTACTTTATGTAATGTATACATAATTGTTCATAATAATTTTTAGTTTAACTTTTTCTCATGCGTATTTAACTAGATTTTGGGCGATCGTTTTTACATTATCATAATAATTAATCTTTTGTAAAGGATTTTGTAATTGCAATAATAAGATTACTTTACGAGGTTAGTAGCAGTTAACTATTTCAAACGTTGACTACATCATCCTCATTGGAAACCTTTCTCAGTCGACTGACTCCAATGCTCTCATGTCCATTCGTCGACTTCTGATCATTATTTGGATCCCACCTTTTGGTTACCTAAAAACGTAAAAAAAAATAACCTTGTTGAAAAATTGGTCACATTAAAATGTTGAAGCTTCATTAGAGCATTGCTTTTTGCCTGAAAGCAAAAGAGATCTTCCAGCAGAAAGAGACAGAAGTACGTCAGTACTGTAGGTCTGTAAAAAATTTCTGGGATGGTTGCGTAAAAAGTTACAGCATTATAAAACGAAGTAGAAATATTTAAGTACGTGGGCGTGGGAGAGAGACGACAAATGTTTTAGTTTACTCGAAAAAGTGTCACACTAAACTAGTCAGTCAGTAATATTGTTGAGAAACAGTGGAGAGTTAACAAAGCAAAGTGAAAGACAAAGGGTGAGTGAAAGGAAAGTAAAAGTCGAGATTTACTGTTCAATACTATGCAGATTGTGATTGTGCAGTGCAGACATGCAAATGCGGACGAACGATACTGAAGCACGACTAATCCACTAAACTTACGGGTTTGTCTGCTGAGAACTTCCTTAACGGAACTTTCCAAACCTCATTAATAGAGTTATGCTTCGTCCATTCCTGGATTGAGACTCTGGCACGGTTGAAATCTAAATATGGATGGATTAATGTTTGCAACAAAAATGAAAAATACTGCATTCCAATCACAACACACAATCAACACAGCTACATTTACGAGTGCATGCAGAAAATCATTGAAATAGGAAACAATTATGAGGAAGCCATGCGGATTAGTAAAATGATATTGTGCTGTGCGACACATCATTTGTGTTCTAAATTCTATTGAGTATCATGCAAACCTTGCTGATGTTCAATCGTGGTCCCGCTTGTGACAGTTCTGGGGAGTGAATCCGCTTTCTTTTTTGGAACTTCCTCTTGCTGCTGACTTTGCTGACGCGCCAACGAGGCAGCCAATTCCTTCACAGATCGCTTTTCCGTGCCCCACACCGGCAGAGAGACGGGGGAAGTGTCCGGATTGTTATTGTGCGAGGACGAACTATTATCTCTATTCATGCTACACGGCCCGTGGCTACTGTTCACATTGTTGCTGCCTCCATAGCCCACACTTACAGATCCGCTGTTGAGAGTGGCTCCGATGGAACTAACTAGGTTACTAGACTGATTCTGGTTACTAGAAAAATTAGGAAGGGGGTGATGATTACTTGGTGAAGATGACATGTTCGTGACGGGGAGGGACATTGGTTCTGACGCATGGTTGGAAGACTTTTCTCCACTGGAATGTGTCAAAGACATGGGACTCGTCTTTCCTGTATCTCCAACATGATCATCCAAGAGGTCCCCGGAATCGGGCGTATTCGCGTTCGAAGCGTTTGGGCTTGAACCATCGCTTCCCAGGGAGTATTCTCCTAAAAGATAAAAGCGAGTAATGAAAGAGTAATAATATGTCCTTGTTACATTTGTTTAGCTCAAGCAATTTCTGCTTTCTTTCTTACCTGATCTTCTGTCTGCTCCTGCGTGAGACCAAGGCCGAGGTTTTGGTGCCACAGGTGGAGGTCTCCTCGTCACAACGGAACTGACATTTTTACTACCGAATTTCTCTTTCGCTTCGCTAACTGAAACACCACCAAACTTTTCTTTTGCTTCACTCACAGACACTCCAAATTTTTCTTTTGCTTCGCTCACTGAGATCCCGAACTTTTCTTTTGCTTCTCCTACTGAAATACTCAACTTTTCCTTTGTGTCATTGCTTCCTGCAGAGGACCCAAACTTTTCCTTTGTTTCGCTAACTGAATTTGCGACACTATTACTATTTGCGGTAGCATTAGACAAAACAGCAGTAGTTTCCTCTGTTTTGCTTTTGACACTCGTTGTACTGCTAACCGTTGTTGTGGTGGCAGATGTAGAATTTGAGGTCAAGCTCGTGTAAAAGCCTGAGGTACGCTTCTCCTGTCTTGCTTTCATTTCTGCCATTACATTGGTTCCAACCGTTACTCCCAACCGTTGAACGGGAGACTTTTGACCATCCTCTGGGCTCACTGAACCAGTTCCATGTGTTGGCGTAAGAAGTGTTTCTCGTTTCATCCCAGGCTTTTCTAAGCAGTCTGTAGACTTTGATCTCGGAACAGCTTCAATGGATAATTTACTGGAAATGCTGCAAGAGTCGAAAGAGCCCGGGCTCGTTCTTTCTGATACATCGTCCACTTTGAAAGTTCGAGAAGAATGTGTCGGTGTTGACTGAATGCTGTCTTCCGCAGTACTGGTCATTGAAATCATCAGCGATGTACTGCTGTAAAAATATTCAAGGACAAGAAATGTACATATATTTTATTTGTAGCACACGTCGTATCCCGCAATGCACACTCTATTTTTTCTAACTAACCATTCATCCGAGTCTGGGGTCACAATTGGAGTGGGCGTTGTGGAACCCGGTCTGAAAAATGAATCGATTCCCTCTTGTAAATCAGAAACTTCCTCAATCAACTCTGTTGGTGGTCGAACGCATGGTCGTGTGGGTGCTCGGGTTTTCGGCTTCTTGGGACGAGCTTTCCCCAAATGTTTCAATTGTTGGGGGGATACCGGTGGCAACTCTATGTCAAAATTACAAATTACAATTACAAATTGAGTCGTACAATTAGAAATTCATTCAGTTATATGACTCATAACTTATGAGATAAAAATCGTCGATTTTGCGAGTAGGTAATTTACCTTCAATTGTCTTAGGAATGCTTGGAAGAAGATCTGGAATGTCGTCTGCGGAAATTCCTTCAATGCAATCTACAACTGACTTGGGTCTAATGCGCCGCCCATGAAGGCCTTTTCGCTTTGCTTGAAGTTGTGGCGTCGCCTGTTAAAAAGAAAGTTCCAATTTATAGACTCATATTCAATCACAAACAGGAAACAAAACACGTCAAAACACAAACCCATGCAAAATTAAACATACATAAATATATTAGCTAAAAACAAATGCATTTCTAAGAATTTTACAGCAATTACATCATGAGATGAAGTACAGTGGCATGCAAAAGGTATACATATCATGCAGTGAAAGCGTTGCCTGCTGGGTTTACTAAAGGTAACTGTGCTAAAATGATTGCAAAGTATTTGTAAATCAATCGAAATCAAATCAATTAAATTCAATCAGTATCAATTCTCACACGGCAAACCAAAGTGTTGGAGATATAGAAACCTCTCCATAAAAAGTAGTAAGGTAACGAAAAATCTACTATTCAAAATGAATTCGCTAAATATTTCTGCTCAATCAACTCAATTTCTACGAAAAGAGTGCCGTGGGATATCAAGAGACCACTTACGAGATTTAGGTAATCCAGCTTCTGTTGAGTTAGACCCATTCACAATTTAAAATACAGTCTAATTTTAGTTTCCCAAACCATATTTTTAAATGCTAAATGCAAACCTTGTCATAGCACACATAAATATGACCAATGGCCTATATCCACAAACTACTTGGTTGGACACATTTTCATAGGCTTGATCACTAAGTAATTTATATACAATCCTTTCGGATACACATAAATAAATATATTTTGGAAACAGATATGACATTTAGTTGTTTTTTCAACCCCTGCGAACTTACCATTGGAGACTGGTCGGAAAGCTGGAGATTTCCTTCGCTTATTGTCACAGTTTTGTCAGAGTCGTCCTTCGACATTTCACTGGGACTGCGCAGTCTAGTCTTCAGAACATCTGGGGTCGACGAGCGTTTCTTACTTGCGTCGTTCTGAAATTTGCAATAAACAATTTTACACAGTCAAAATGAATTAAAAAGCTGTGATCTAAATTGTTTTAAGCATGATTGCAAAAAACAATCGTTCTTTTTACACTTACCAACTGTTTGTGGCATTTCATGAGAGAGTCTATAGCTCGATCCACAAGCTTATCTGAAATATGAGCTGCGACAGCCAAATGGACTTCACTACGAATTTCAATCAAAAAATCATACAGATGAGTGAAATAAAAAAGTCGAGTTATATTTCAATTCCATCATGTGCACCGGATTAAGACATTAAGCTGCGCCGTCGCGTAATTACATATTATATTATAAATCCTGTTTTTTATCAACCTTTAGTAGTGTGTGTCAGAGAATGTCGAGTCTTATTTTCGCAACGCAAGATTATACGCTTCGTGCTCCCTTGAATAAAAATCCTCTTACTGAAATGATTCTTTCGTTCTATCTATTCATGGTATACCTACAGACATAGTCATTCATTTTTAGCTTTAAATCTCTTTCTGCATTAAATGTGAGTTCATCACTTCAAAATTTCAAATCGTTCCGCAGTTCACTGGAAGTTTCTTGCCTGGTCAAACTTTTTGTATTGTATTCGTAAAAGGCACAATAATAAGTAAAAAAGCAATGCCTGCAGCAGAATGTATTATGCTAGCCAAACTGCCATTATTGAAACGAAATTCCTTCTTTGTAAGTAACGGTTGTGTTGAAATTATTTGACATTTCAATCTACTTTTCGTGTTATTCCGAATCAATCCATTTCGCTTCAGTCACTCACATCCAATTCTGTAAGCATAACTTTGCATGAGGAGTGACACATTGAACTATGTTTAACATGCAACAATTGCGTGTTTGGAGATTATCCTGTGCGTACAATATAAAGTTGATAACTACTCTGGTTCACTACTCTGGATTGCTCTACATTGATAATCACAGAATCACTGATCGCTTACATCAATAAATGTGCACTTTTTACACGTGATGGTGACAGATCACCATTCGACCAAATAATTGCAATTGCAAGAAGTTACTGTAAACTCAACATTTTGTGCGTGCAACAATCAATTTTTACTTCAAAAGAAACTTACTTTAATTTGTTAATAATGTCAGCGCCAGCCATGTCGACAACGCAATGACGAACAAACTCGGGTTGAATACTGCTCTTATCAATACAGCCTTGTTTGATGTCGTCCTTCAGCCCTTCGTCGCCCATCAAATTCGGACACTTTTCCTCTGTTAACTCAAGCACGTTCTCAATATTTCCCTAAAATTGTAAAATGACAGGGCGTTTTGTTAGACTCGCTTCAATGAGTATTGTAAGTTTCAACAGTTTTTCGTTGAAAGTTTTAAGAAAGCTTCAAATTAAACGTTTTAACTCATGCAAAACTGTTTCTCTTGGGAGTTACTCAATGTTATTATTATATTAATTTATAAGTTGGTAGTACCTGGATGTGCTGTGAGAGCATTCCATGCAGATCATCGGCCAAAGACTGAAGTTTTCTCTCGATTACTTTACCAGCTTCGCCTTTCTGCTCGATTAGCTCGTGAAGGTTCACTAGTAACTGTCAAAACAAGCACAAATCAAAATAAAAAACCGTTAGTGATCATCTCGTCAGCGTCAGCTTTTGGTTAGTGTACAACACTATAAGGAAAATGTAATTGAACGATGGAGGTGTACAGCTTTAACAGCTATGATGCCTTTCGGGGCTGTTTCAGATGTGATGCGATGTTTTCAAATCCCTAACGAAAGCAATCGGCATAAAAAAGATGCTTCCCCATCTCTTTGTTGTGGTTGTGTTTGCTAGGTTTATCATGCCGTTGGATGATAATGATAATCTCTGCTAACAATTCTATAGGTAAAGATATGCATGCGTATCTTGTTGCCCACATCAATTGACTTTGAGTTGGTTTTGGTTTGTAAACATTTTACAAAAAAGAGAAGAGGGCGATGATAAGAAAATGAACGAAAACTTTGATATGCAATGTCATGTAAAAGTAGACTAGGGACGGACACATGATACCTTACCTACTCATTCACAACTGCTAATTTTTGACAGTGATGTGATACGCTCTGCCTGACTGTAACAATGTAAAAAGAACATGTTGATTCGAGAAAACCTGCATGATATAGTTTAATGTCTTTTTGATACCTAAGGTAAGGATAATCCGTGCTCACAATTTTTTGATGACTAACGTTCATACTACCATCATTATTATCGTCATTCATGTTATGATAGGGGCAAAATGACTTGCATAGCATGCAAAATTTTCGATTAGTAAAAAAGGCACAGGCGGAAAGGCAAGCAGGAAACTGCTAATCATTATTCTATTTTTCTGAATACTAGCAGAATTATCAAACTGACACAATGTAATTCCTTCATTAAAACCAAGTCGTTTTTCCTTTACATGCAATTTTAGTATAAGATTGGTGTCCTAAAAGATCAAACTTAATAATAGTCGTAATGAAAAATTATAAATAATGGATGTTCTTTTGGCTTCAAAGAACTTGAAAATCTGCTCCTCTCCCTCTCTGTTTTCCTTACATCAGTCTACACGTCCTCAAACGCAAGAACACGTCCGCTCAAAAATCGTATCGCATCAACTGTCATACTTAAAACAATGGAGGAAGAATAATGACAGTGTGTAAGTCCTGTTCGTAGCAGACAGGAACAGTGCTTGAGTTGATAGCTCAAAAAACATGAATTTGTTTCATGCCTATTACTTCTGGTTTTACGAAAACTAAACAGAGGCCTGCCAATTTTTTAAATGTGGAAGAATGTTGTCTGCCAGGAAGGATTTATTTATATTTACTTGCCTTTTATAGACAAAATATTAAAACAAAAATTAATTTTTGCTATCAATTCATTTTATGTACCTTCTCTGTCGAGAGTGAAAATCGGGAGTTCTTTGGTTATTACAAAAAAAGTTGAGTGTGGAGTTTGTAATTTGTAACCTTGTAATAAAGATCAAGATTTTCAAGATGATTTTTCATGAATAAATAGAAATTAAAATAATTCATTCATATGCCTATGCAAATCAAATCTAGACCTTGAATGTGAACAAGTAAAACATTTTTGCATTCAATTCAAAGATAGCAAGAGCAAGCAATTACTATTGCAAGTTACAAGAGTGCTTTCAAAAACCTCGCTTCAAGAAGTTACGAATTGTTGATGATAAGAAAGAGTGTTGAGATGGGAGATGAGATGAAACATGCCACCTGCAACAAGATCTAACAATATCTAAGCAAATATAATAATGAACATTAATTGAAAATATGTTTAACGTTGACGTACAGACGTGCGTAGCTAAGTATTAGTACACTCACTTATAAAACTCTGTCCTTCCGAAGAACAAAGTGATTATTTTAAAATCCAATTTAACTTTCATTGCTTTTTCTTTGCCGCCACCAACCTACCTGAACTACTTTTCCTTCGCTTTTGCTTTGGTTCAAATTACAAAGCTAATTAAAGCTTTAAAGATGTTCGAAAAACTAAAGTTGTTTCTCCACATCAAATTACATGGGAATAGGTTATAATTAAGAAAGACTGCCGCAAGTTATAAACCTACACTGATTTGGCAATTTAAAAATGTAGAAAATTGGTTGTGTAAATATCATTAGAGAAACGCAGATTTTTCACCAACATCATGTATTCTAAACTGATTGACAACATCCGTGTTGTCTTCATTAAATCTAAGTAAGTTTAGAAACCAATATTTATTTAAATGACCCTTAACTCAATAAGCAACCAGCGAAGTCTAAACTAGGTCACAAAAGCTGTTTTATCGATCTTTCATTCTCCGATTTCAACTGACGCCAACATATGTCCAATCGAAGCCTTCATTTTGATTAATATGTCTTATTGGCCAGAATTTATTGCATTTACGATTCCTATCACAGTATGAATATAAATTGATATTTCTTCATTAATGCGTGATGCATTACGAAAATTGCAATGGTGCAAGATAATGTCATTTGATTAATGTAGTAGTTGCATTATTGATGCAGTTACATTCTTAAAATATATAATTTAAAATGTATATAAAAAAATCAAAATCAAGATTACCTGCTTCGCCCGTTCAGAATCGTGAATTAGACTCTCTGCGTGCGTTATTACATCGGTGTAGTTGGAGTCGCCAGAGGGAGAATTGATTTCGTTCTTTCTTAACAATTTGATGCCATCCTGAGTTTGACTGATAAGCTTGTCCACAGTTTGTTGCGCAGAACTCAGTAAAAATCCCTGGAAAATTGTGTCAACAATATTTTTTGTATAAATATCAAGGAAACACATTCGCTAAAGTTGAAAGATAGAAACCTGAGCACAATTTGATCACGAGCACTCTCTATCAACGATTAAAGAAGTGAGCCATTAAGATAAAACATTCGAAGTTGGCACATGAAAATTGAGGAAAAACTGACCTACTAACTAATAGTCATAAAATGAGGTGGATACAGGAGCAAACAATCGGATTTGCATGTTATTCACTTGTTAGCGATAAGCAAGTCAATGTGGCACTCGCTAACTTAATTTTGAAAAGACTACAAGAAACGTTTTGTACTTCACGCTAGGCGTTCACGAACAAACTCTTTCTTTCGAAATCCCTTTTCGTCAACATGACAAAGAAAGAGATGGGTATAGGCACTAGGCAGTATTCCACGAGTAAAACTGTCAGTCAGAAAAACAAGCTGTTCGCTGTACTTTGTTTCTCTTATCTTTATTTGGGCCTGCTCGCTGGTGTACATCAAAAATAAGAATGGCTTCGTCTACTGTATTCCTGGTCAATGCACTACATGTCACCGTATTTTCTACTTGTCTTAGGTATTCTAAATACTCTCATCATTTTGTTGGTGATTGTTGAGAAAATTCTCATTCTCATCTAAGTCGGAAATTGCAAAGAACATCTTAAATATTTTTAATGCTCTATTAAAGCTCAGACTTTATTCTTCAAGACACATTTTTATTTTCCTTTCAACGGTTCATTATTATTACTGCACGACCATTTGTTATTTTTTAAGTAAAGGGAAAAGTAGAATTAGTTTCGCTGTCAATAACAGAATGGTCACTTGGTTTAACGAAAACTAACTTCTGCTTCTCTCTACGACTCGTAAATTTTGTTAAATTCGGGCTGCTAGCTTGCTACCAAAATTCTACATGTTCAATTTTAAATACTAAAAGTATTTATACTATCTACAGGTCTCGTTTAAAATTGTGTCTTCGTTTCACAAATTTTTTCAAAATTATAAAATATGTTCACCACAAAACACATGTAAAAATGTAAGAGTAATGAGAATAGACACGGTTTTTGTGTGCCTTTTCTTCGCGAATTCTTTATTCACTGCTTACCTGCTGAAGTCTGAAGGCTTGTTGATTATTACATGTCTTTTTAGGTTGTGAGTTGCGGTAGATGAGGTCCTGAATTCTCTTTAAAACGTTCTCTGTCTTCTCTTGTTTGTCTCCAGAGACCTTCATGCATGGCAGCGCGTCATGGATTGGATATGGCATGTAGCGAACGCTTGTATTACTGTAAAGCGAGTAAACGAAAATGAAATGATTATTGCATCGTATTACATATCTACGTAAGGTATGTTGCATCCCATCAACTTTACTACTATTAGCAAACTCAATTTTAATTTTGACCCTTTTGTATGCACTGCTCGTGGTATTATTATCTAAAAATGTTTGCAAAAAATACGCATAAAAAGAGTTCATACACATTTGAGCGCCACGCATTTTAGTGAATACTTAGATACAGAAGTCGCTTGAGATAAGATTAGATTTAACAATATAATGGAGATGGAAGATGCAATGAATTTTAAAACCAGTAGGATGGAACCACCATTTACAACACGTAAAAAACGAATGCAGGTTTTAAAGCGATCATCGTAATAACAAAAACAGCTAAAACGCAACATGTGTTCTCTTCTTACCAGGTTTAGGCAGTATCAGAACAATGTAGAAGTACCTAACTAAAAGCCTTTCATTATTCATTCGTTAGCGTCGTCATTTTTTCGATCCCCGTTTTCTGAATATACATAAATCCATCATCATCATATCCATCCTCGTTGCTCATTTCTTACTGAAAAAGCTTGCCTTTATACATTTTGTTATTATTATTTTTATTATATCTTTGTTAGATCTAAAAATTTGGGTACGGTATTTCCGTTCAATTCAATTATACTGTCTGTGAATAGAGTTCATTCCATTTCACTTCAAAGCAATGAAATGATGGTAATAATAAAGCACAAATTTTGCGCATAGAAGATGCTCAAAAGTTGCAAAGTTGAATTTCAAAACACCACAAGCAAGGTACAAAGTGTGAACCACAATTTTTAATGTTTCTCAAAGCATAGCTGAAATTGCCTACCTGGTACTGGCACTGGCGGACATAATATCTGATTTTCGAAGTATGTGAATGGTTGCGGGTTAAACAAAGGCTGTAATTTTTGTTGGTTGGGTTTTAACAAAAATAATCGTTCCACAAAGACGGCCACGGAACAAAATTAATCAAACCGAAGGGTTTTTGTAGGGTGAGTGAATAGATCATGGAAGATAATGAAGAGGCATTAACCCTTATCCACAACAATTGCTAAAGTTCGCAGTACCTTGATACTTTAATATAAGGCAGCATCACGAATGCGGATATGGCAAAGCTAAAAAGTAAATTGGGATGGGAAAATAGACCGACTGTGGTGTACGTTAACGCAGCAAAAACTGCCTCAATATTCGATGCTCACAGCCGTCTGCCACATAAAATAATTGGAATTTAATGGATCATGTGGAACTAAAAAAAATAAAAAATTGAAGCTTTTGATTTAATCCACAAATGGTTTTTACAGTAAACTAATATGTCACTTGTCTTTGTCACGCACAGTTGCTCAAAGTATCACTTTCTTTTTTCTTGCTCATTCATCCATAAAGTTTATCATATCACTGCCTTACAAATTCAGAGTAAAATTTCACACATCAAATGGATCGGTAATAAAACTTTTTAAAACCATAAAGTGTGCACAAAAGTGGCATAGTATTTCGCCCAAGGAAGTCTTTACACACGCCAATAAATGAAGAGAATTTTCTTTAAAATGCACCATTTCAACTTCAAAAACCAAGAGACATATTTATTTGTAGTTTAAAAGCTGGATTTGATGCAATGTTCATTTTTCTTTGAAAAACACATAATATCTATCTTATTTTCAATTAGTTGCCTCAACAAAGCGTGAATTGCCTACTCTCATTACGCGAACATGGCAAGATTGATGTCAACGTTAGAGTTGCATTGTATTATGGCGCAGTGAATGTAACAAAATGACAACTATGGGCAACACAAGACACAGTTGACAAGTGACTGTTATTCTGTTACAGTAGCAATATTACGTCGAGTTGACATGTGTGACACATACAATTTATTGTAGTGCCTCACCACTGTAAATATTACATGGGGTAAGGCAGGAAGTACTCCAAAATTACAAAAATTGTCTTGCTTTTGAAAAACGAGTTACTATTTTTGAAACTGAATGTCCCGTGTTGCAAAAAGTGTCTCTCTGAGATGAACACTTCCAAGCGTGAAGCACTGGTTTGGTAATCTTGAGGAGACTTTGCAAGACAAATTTTTATTTCTTCTTTTCTTAAGTGCCACAAAATTAAATGGATACTGCGTGTAGAAAGGAAAAATTCGTTCGAGTGCCATCACCAGTGCCAAATGCCAAACTGTTTTCTATTGTATTGTTGTGTTAGGAAAATTTATGACTCGGCCTTTTTATCGTCATTATCTTCATACAATGTTAAATTGCGTACGTTTCAACCGAAATATGTAGGCATTCTTTGGTGACTGGTGGTCTTCTTTTTCTTATTATTACCTCATTATTTGCAATAAGGATGTTCAACAAACTACGCCACATATTTCACCATGCAATAACACGGATACCAATTGTATTTACATGTTTTTAAGCAAATCTAATATGTCGTTCTTACAACAATGCAACCGAGAGGGTTATAGGCATGCAAAGTTAATCATATCGTTATTTCTAAGCTGCAATGTTACGTTGTGTTTTGTAAACCTATACTTCGTAAGACATTGCTCGTCAAAAATTTACTATTTTTGCATCGAACAAAGGTAACAATAGCACAATTGGCCAAGTCCAAGACAAGGCATTTTTATGCGTGATACCTTGAGAGATGAGGTGAGCTTGCATGCATAAAAATAAGTAACAAAAATGCTAATACTGAAAACGTGCTACACATGATACAGAGAGCACCAAGTCGTGCTGCACTTAATATTACCTTTTACTTTTTGTTTTGTGCGTTAATGGACGCCAGACCAAAAAATGAGCAACTTGGTTCAATCAGTCAGTAAAACTCAGTTTAAGTGCATATTACCAATAATACAGGCACATTTTGCTTCTTGTTTTGGTGCGCAATATGTGCATTACCACACGTAAAATGGGGAGAAACATGAATAAAATGTGCAATAATTGTTAAAAATTGAACCTAATTCCGGGTTCAGAGAATAATGTGGATCACGTAAAATATTGCTATCATTACCACAGGAGGAGAAAATGCGAAAAAAGTAGTAATTTAATCAATCGTCTTACCTTTCTAGCCCATATGCAATGTCTGAGAATCCTTGTAGCGTGATGTTATTCCGGTCATAGGTGATACATCGCAGTTTGCTATTAATTTGCAATGCCTTGGCCAGCAATCTAGCTCCGACATCTCCCATTTGGTTTCCACTGCACGAAAAGAATATAAAAACAGTAGAAATTAATATTTACCAGGCATTATTTTTATTACAAGTGCGTAAATTACACGAGCAGAAGTGGCCACAAAAGGTAATAATAATGTGAGATTCGATTAACCTAGATTGAGATTATAATAATAGCAAAAGCATACAAGCACGAACCTTGCATTTTATACGCGTTTTTGTCTCTGTCTTGGTTTTATTATTTTTTGACTTAAAAATTCTTTAAAACACGATAAGATAATAATGATCTTTCATAGTCTTTGCTTAAGCCTACACAAAATGTAAGTCACTACGAGTCGTAAAAACCAGAAGGTAAATAGGTGACGAGAACAACGGGAAGGGGCATAAAATTTCAAATTAGCCTACTCAAAAGCTTTTACACGCTTAAAGGATTTTCTCTCTTATGCAAAGCAGTAAAACTTTATTCGTGGAAACATTCCCACGGTCAACTATCGTAAATACTGAGATATATGTGCCATGTAATATCCGCCAAGACAATTTTTACCTTAATAAATGAAATGGGTATTTCAAAATAATTACGAAATTACGTTGATTAAAAACCTTAGCCTTGTATTTTGTTACAATTGTAGCTTTGAAACAAATCGGCTTTCTTTCATAAAATTTTGTATCCTTTATTAAATCAGAGCGTATGTTTAATCACATACAAAGTGCAAGGTCTTCATTTAGTTCTGCATCAGCTTGCATTTTAAACATGCTTAACAATTCTTCAACTCTACTAAAAGTGTCAGTATCTCAATATTCGGAGTTTAGCTTACCTGATGTCAATGTTTTGTAAACATTGGTTACTTCCAAGGGCATTTATAACGCTGTAAAGCTCTCCTTTTAGTTTGGAGTCTGAAAGTGAGAGTGTCTGAAGAACACAATCCTCCTCCTACAATGAAAAGTGTTCAAGATTAATTAGTAGCAGCTAAATGTAAAACACTCAATTTCTCGCATAGGAAACATAATTTCAATTACATCACTTGCTTTTGTTAAGTGAAAGTCGTCGAAACTAATTCACGAGTCACGACTAATTAGCACATAATTATCAGTGATTGAAATTGTATTCTGTTAGTTTTACATTCTCTGTTCCTTCATTAATTACCTGTAGCATTTGAACAATAGCTTCCATGACTTGTGCCACATGCTTCGATTTCGTTGACTGCAAATTTCGTCCAAGATTTAGATGTTTCAATGATTTATTTTTACTAGCAGCATTGACTACTCCAGCTAAATCTCCTTCCAGGCCTGCAAAGAATCAATCAGTAACATAATTAATTACTTAGTATGATTACTACGGTACGAGAAGAATGAGGTGTGGCTTTGAAACTTCATATTACAAATTGGCAGAAAATATATTTTGTTCTTACTGTTATCACTAATGTCCAATGAGGCGAGACATTTTATTCCGTGAAGACATGATTCAAGAACGTGAGCTCCTTGCTGTCCAAGACCGTTACCACTAATATCTAGTTCCACATCTGCCGTTGACTCGTTACACGCCAGCCCCAGAAGAAGTTGCCTGTTTACAAAACACAAATCTCAAAATGAGTTCTCAGATTTCTTAAAACATATCACTTGATTCGATCAGATATGGTCAATCAAACAAATAGCAATGGGCGCTGTATGGATAGATACTTTCTACCTTAAGGGATTTTGTTTTGCTCCTTCGGTCATAAATTCATAATGAATTCTCTTCCAATCTTTATTACCACAATGTCAATTTGCAACTTTTTTTATTGCAAATCAAAATTTAAAATCAGGCACGCGTTACCCTGAACCATGGGTGGTCGTATATTATAGTACAATTTATTGCCATTTTTATTTGGTAAAACTCGAAATAAAACATTAGAACTCCTAACAGTTTTGAACTAGTTCACACTTGACGTTTTTCCTTTCGAAGTGTAGTAAAAATTTATGTAAAAAATTGCTATTAATGTGAAGTTGACATATTCTAGAGGGTCATTATTGCTACAGATTGCATTTGTAAGTGACCATATTCCATATTCCGTAATTTTTGAGTAAAGCTCATGCTGACTTACTTGAGAGCTTCTAACGACAGTTTACAAGAAGACAGTGAAAGTTGCTTCAAAGCTAGACTGCTGGTTAGGAACTGCTTGAATGAAGGTGGAATTTCTTTGCCTTTCTTGGTTGCGAAATTGTTTCGTGACAAGTTTAGTTGTGCTAAGTGGGACGTACAACCGCGCAGTAAGGCTCCGAATACCTAGAAAAATAACATTTAAAACCCCATCAGTTTTCTTACTCCTCGGTACATTTAATATTGAAAATGGCTTTGGCATTATGTAAATTGAATCTCTTACTGTTTCCAAATTGCAGTCAGTCCCTGAGAGATCAAGAAAGGTAATGGAGTTCGGATGTGCCAAAAAATTGCATAGATTCTGTGAAAATAAAAAGCAGAAGTTCGTTAACATCCACCTGGCGGTTATAAAGTTACATCTCATCAAACAAATGTTTGCGACCATTTGTTCTTTCAAAATCTTCGTTCAGTGTTTATTGCTCCACGACCAAAAAAGATCTTAAAGCTTAAATTGTAATTGGAAACCACACAAAAAAACATTTTGCTTTTCATCACAATACAAAAAAGGGTCTGAAAAAAAGTGGTGTAACAAAGAAAATACGAGGCAGCGGCAATGAAAGCATAACAAAGCACATTAAATCGCGCATAAACACTGAACAATTTTCTTTATACTATGCACTTGGGTGCGATAGACTCTGCCTTACGTTGATATCATCTTTAAGTGAATTTCCACTAAGATTCAGGTGGGTCAAACTGTTGGGGGCACATCTGTTGTGAGCCAAAGCGTGAGCCAGTTGAGCAACTCCTTTACTCCTGAAATATTTAGATTAGAAATCTTTATTTTTAAACGAGTTTTTGCAAGAGACTCATTAATTTATAGCAGAATTAAATGAACGTGAAAAGTATATCAATTGATCTTAGGCCCATTGGACAGTCTATCCAGAATTCCGGAAAGACTGTAGAGAGCATGATCAGGCCCCCGGCCCAGGGAATCTTACCAACGAATTTGTTATGGGTAGCATTAAACGACTTTAGAAATAACATAAACAAGTTAATATAAAAGGATTACTTACGATAACCCACACTGGGACAGATTGAGCCATACCGGCCCTCGGCACAATTTTGCCAATGGGTTACTCAGATGAATAGCACCTGTTTTCGTAACAAAAATAAATAGACACACGCATAATTTTAGCTCAAAGATAATTATACGAACAAATATGCATACAATCAACAAATCAACAATCATGTTAAACTGGCTTCCTTATCAAAAATTAAAAAATGGTCCTTTTAGCCACTAACATACATTCAAAAATTAACTCTGCATTTTCTTCTTTTATGCAAGTTAATAAAAATATTATTTTGGTGATTAATCGCTTCATGTCGCAAACAATTTTGAAGCATTGATAACCTTTTTCGGTGAGTTTATTGCCTCATTTAAGATTTTATTAGTATTTCTGAATTTTTGATGTCTCGCAAGAGTTGTAAAACAAAAATCAGCAAGTGAAACAATGAAATTCACAAGTTGACGACTACCCCTTTTCCTTACTTTTGTTTATCGATAAATTAATTTTGACTCGCACGACTTGACTAGCTAAGAATTTCATAATAAAGCAGAGAGAACCACCTTTTTTGAGAAAATGTGAGGACAATAGAAAGAGACAAAACCGCCTTCAAACTTACAAAACTATCCATATTTAATGAGGTGGACATTGTTCTCGGTTGTCTCTGTAATCTTTTCATCACAATTATTGAAATTTCAAGGATGCGGATTTAAATGCCTGAGTTAAGTACTGCCTAAGTACTGCAGCCGGTTTAAGAGTCAAGATGGCGTACAAGATTTTGACAAATAACTTTCAATATCAAATAACACCTTGCAAAAATCTTTTCAAACAAATTTCAAATAGAAGCAGGATTCACTTAAATTACATTTCCTATGTTTTTCTTGTGACATCAATCATAAATGTCTTTACCTGGCTAGCTTTTTTAATCTAAGTCGTGTTATTTGAGACTCATCATCATAAATTAAAAGTCAAAAGTCACTCACTTTCTCATGTTTTTAGTTTTTTCTCTTATTTTGATAATTAGTAAGCCTCAAAATATAACTGGCCAGAATAAACTGTTGAGTTGAATGTTGACTCACTCATTCATTAATAGCAACAAAGTTTCGGGAAGGGACATTTATAAAAGAGCAAACGTGTTTTTTTTTTGTTCTTCCACGTTTTCTTAGGTATGAATGTGCAAGATTTGTTTCTTGTTTTCATACGATCACCGCAACAAACGCAAGCAAACGCCAGTCAACAATGTCATCAGTTGGCTTTTTACAATGTAACAACAACCCAGTAACATAATCCTGTGAAATAAGAAAAAGTTTTTCTTTTTAAAACAACTTACCTTTATCCTCGATCATGTTGTGTGACAGGTCTATCGTATGAACTTGACTATTCGTATTGTGGCTTAAGGCTGCTGACAGTTTGTGAGCAAAATCCCTGCAAAAAAACAAAGAAAGAAAAATTTTACATTTGTTGGTGAAACGACATGACAGCCTTTCAGGATTTCACTGACAAAATGTTTTGACACCTCAAAGACAAAAAAATTTAAGTGGGTTTTAACGAGTTCTTCATAAAAGGGAATTTAGTGGAAATGTAAGTGGATGGAACAAAAAAAGTAAAACTGACTTTGTTTGTTTATAAAACGGATCCTGCTGGTAGAGAGCAGCCTATAAACATATATTTTCAATTTTGCTTCTTTGAAATAAACCACTGATGCTTCTAGTTTCAAAAGTTTACACATTCGGGTAATTATCTAGAAACGCTTTATGTGATATCTTTATTAACACAAATGAAAGAGAATTTTCTCTGATGCACTTCATTCCATTAAATCAAATGTGTCCACACACAAAATCCTACAAATTCACAAATCAGTGTTTTATTTCTCTGGTTAATTGATTCAATGTAAAAGTAAATGCTCAATTTTTATGTACAGTAAACTACATTCCTATTTAATGTATTGTTTTATGTGGCTTATTCTTTTGTTGGTCTCTATGAAAGGAAAAAATGTAACATTTCAGAAGTTGGCATTTTGACACTTTTGCAGGAAAGATGAAACATGAAACTACCAAGCATTACTGCTGTGTGTGAAAGCCAGTTAAATGCCTGTGAGCAAATCCAATTATTAAATCCCTGCGATAACTTTGATTTATTGCGGTATGTACACTTTTAATGTTCATTATAATTATGTACTAGCCTCCCATTAACAATCATTGTTGTAAATATCAAATTTGACTAATTAAAAACACCTTAAACACAAGAATTTCCACCAAGAAATGACAAGAAATAAATTATAAAATGATTATACCTAGCCAATTTTCTGCCCATTTGAAGCAGTATTTGATGATTTTAATGCCTCTAACATTCTAATTACATGTATTTTTATAACTAGGAAGAAATCGATTTTATCATTGTTGCAGGAGCGGTTAATTTCTGCTGGGTGTATTTCGCAATTGAAAATAGAGATAAAAAAGATTTTATTGTTGAAGACAATTACAGAAAGTGAAAAAACGGTACTCAGTTAGTGATCTGTCCGCATGCCAAAATTTTAGCACCGCACGTTCGTTGCCTTCATAAATAATCGTTAGTACCTAAGCGGCCTACACGACATATAATGCAATTATGAAAACTAACATAAAACTTGAAACTTGAAAATATACGTATGTATACATTTTTGAGCGATACAGATAATCATCGAAAATGAGATGAAAATTGGAATGAGAAATGCAGGAAATGAAAAATAGTTAATACAAACTTCAAGCTACTACTCAAATCACGTTGAAATAATTTGGGTTAAATTATTATTTCTAGTACATTTTGGCAAATTTTTCTCCGATTTTTGCTTCACAGAAGCAAATTCTTACGAAAACGAGAATAAGACTTTACGTCAGAAACGAATTGACGCAGTGACAAATTTCTTGAAGGAAAAATTCTCACCCCTAACATGAGAATTTTTCCTACAATTAGCAATTAGTTAGACATACTACATTTCAACTGCTTCAGCTTCATAAACTCTTTCCCGCTTGACATATTTCCACATATGTATGACATGGATTTCGTCCCAGAAATTACCCCCTTACAGAAATCGCTTCTAAATTTGTACACACAGTTTACTGACTGAGTCATTATAAATTACGAAGTTTGAAAACTACACAACAATTTAACAATAATTGTGATCATTACTAAATTCACAAATGTTTAAAATTTCAAATTCTGTAAAAGAGCCACAATAGATGCGCATTGTTTGGTGCTTTTTAATACAACTAAACATGTGAAGCTCAATCTTTCCTGCTTTACGTTTATTAACATCGTTAAAGTGGATACAGCATGCACTCAAAAGTTCTTTCGTAATCAATCGCGTTTCGAACATAATTGTGTAATCGTCGGTCAGAACGTAAAAAGTAACTTTGATAGGGGGTGACTTCATTTTACCCATCATCATCTTCAAAATTAGAATCATGTTGTTCGAAGCTTTTTGCTTTTCGTCACAAAATGATCACGATTTGACTACACACAACAACAAATTTTTTTGCCCACATCTTTTTGTCTGCTTTGCAATATCTCTCTGAAATGCAACGCTTCGATCGAGATTACTACACAAAGACATTGCAATTTAACGAAGTCGTAGCATTAAACTCATCATTGAAAAAATAAAATTGAAACGTTAGTTGTGGTGGGGGAATGAAGCAGTTATTATTTTCTATCACATTACATGATATCTTGTCTTTCTAAGACTCAACATCTTTTTAACTCTTTTTTTTATAATACAGCAACCCAGAATTATTTACTTGAGAAATTTTAATCACTTTTTTATTTTCCTGGAACTGCAATATAGTAGGTAATTGAACTTTTTTGATTTATCTGTTCTTATTAAGTTCAGTTACACAATGAAATGGACACTGCACTTACGCTGCAACATATTGTAGATGATGTTGGGAATGGTGGTGATGATGGTGCGAGTGTTGATATAGGTGATGCGCTCTTGGCTTGTGGTCAAACATTTTTAAACACTTCCTCTAAGATAGCCGTTGCTGGTAAAGAAGGAATGATCTCTTAAGATTAAATATTTTTCAATTTGAACCACTTCAGTTCGCACTCAAGAGAACAAAATTAAACCGTTTAGAGGGGAACATCATTCTACGAAAGTCACCAAATTATCGCACTTGTACGGGACATTTTTTGCAAAGAAAATTCTGAAAATGCCAGAGTTGACACTTGGGCACACGAAGAAGTGTGATTATAAAGTACTTATTCTAAATTCAATTCCACTTGACTAGAATTGCCAAACCGACCTAAAATGGGTTTGCCGTTCAAATTGCATCTTTTGATACGATGTGTATCAAATCAAATCAAGAGCATTTCTAACGGCAAGAGCACCCCGTGACGACTCACGACACGTCAAAGAGTCAAGTAAATAGAAAAAAGAAAAGTAAGCAAACCAGCGCACTTCATTTTTATTGCAACCTTCCTTCTGTCACTGGCCGTGCCGTTTACAACTGATGAAAAACTGCCCTTTTCCATGTAATGAAGATAATGTTGTCCTTTTACACTCGGTCACATATAACATTGTGCATCACCTCCGCAAATCGTCATTCTCTTTTTTACAGCCAATCAACTGCGAGTGATTTGAAGAGAGTGACAAGACGACAAGAGACAGCTCACCTCTTTCTCTTCTCAAGGATCAACTGAAGTTCTTAATATTAATATTTCTGAGCTCGCACACGAAATGTGAAACTTAAGATAAATACTACACACTTATTTTGGTTCAGTGTATCACAAAACTGTACACACTTCGTGCCCCTTTTAAAATTAGACAGTGACAAGTTACTGATAGAGTAAAATACAGCGTCCGTAAATTCAAAACACACCTGAAGCAACGCAGCAGCCAAGGTTTCAAATCAGCAACTGATCTCTTCAGTTCACCCTGCCGCGTGTCGAATCGTAAAGATTACAGGTAGCGAGAAGGACTTATCTGCCTACCATCACCACCTAAAACTAATGCATATCAATATCAATGTTTTAAAACTCTAAAAAGCCCTCAAGTAGGTACAATCACATAACAAAATTTGAAAATATCAACAGCGCAACGCAACAAAGAATTATTAGAAGCCACGATGTGGTGCTACCAATAATCCACTCGAAAGTGGTTGTTGAAGTACTAGAAGGGAGCAATAATAACAATAATCATTACGTGGCTTGGCTACTACATGCACCTCGGCAAAGTGCATCAAAATATCAAATACAATCGCAAAACCACATTCACCCTTCGGGAGGTGAACTGATATAAAAAAGAAGTACACACGAAAGCCAAATGCATTATTATTTTATGTATAAATAATGGGCAAACACTTTGGTATTACATTTGACCGTAGAGATCTTTAAATGAATCCATTGTTACAAGAATACACTCAAAAAAGCAGCAGCGGAAAGTGAAGTCACGTCACAAGAAAATCTTACTTTTGAGAGATTCGTACCTCTCTCGAACTCGTATAATGTGCCGACTGCCGACTAGATTTCTATAAACATCACATCGTATGCATCTGTTTATTGTTGATTATTATTGTCAGAAAAGATTTTTAAAGAATGAGTGCATTACTTTAATGATTTAAATGTGGCTTATAGCATACCCTTTTACATCAAACAACAATAGTTCACAACTAAATTTGGCAGCAATTCTCTCTCATCCATTTTACCACAAGCTGGGTTTTAAAGTGCATAACAGCGACTAACTGTATTTGAGCATTTGGTTTTACTTTTATTCGTATTAAGTCGTGCAGCCCACTGCACTGGCCACCTACCTAGATCTTAAAAGCTTTCTTAGTTCAATCTTTCAATGCAAATATTTTCTGGCCAATTATACGCAAGTAGAACTGCAAACTGAAGATGAGCAACATTATACAAGCGATGATAATTAAATGCGAAACCACTGTGTTTACACTCTCACTAAAAGGTGAAACTTCTGCCAGGTGCATTACCAGACTTGCTAAGGTTAAGGTTCACAAACATTGACATGCGACCACTCTGTTTAGCTCATCAGTTTTGGCAGAGAGGTTTTACAATACAGCGATACAGTAATTCATGAAATTATTCTAGTTATAACTTACAACCAAGCCAATAATCCCAGTGTGCGAAAGCATAAACTGAACATGGACACAAACCAGCCAAAAAGAGAGTTTCTGTTCTTCTGACAGGAGTGTTAAAAATCAGTGTGATTTAAGGAAGGGATGCCAACATCAGAAGGCATTAAAAATACCGTAATCAGTAAGTATTAAGTATTAATTTAAAAAATTAAAAATCAAATAAAAAACTCTTATGGAATTTTACTCATCATAACATCACTATGAAATATTTTACCAGTATTACAGGACTTTCTTCTCTTCAATACCATAGCCTGACCTATCACCTATCAGTACTGTTGATCTTGTGTTTAAGTAACACATTAACTTCTTGAATGTTTCCCAAAAATGGATGTTCGTAACAAAAAAACACTATTCTTTTTTATTATTTACAATTTAAAACGTACATTGGCTAATATGATGGTTTGTAATTGGGAAAGGGTAAGTGAACAATGCCTGACATCAAATTCGTTGGTACAGTTAGAGCTGAAGATGAGAGAAGGTGAAAAGTAGAGCATGACGTGATCGTGAAAGAAAGATGTTACATGTAATTAGTAAACATAATGAGTTGCTTTTGAAATTGTAATAGCCAGTTTTTCATTATCCCAACAAGAGAGCCACACCTACGCACAACCTGGGTATTTAACATTTACACACATGCTTTTAAACTGCTTTTTTACGCTGATGCTTTTTTCTTGGGTTTATTTTCCTATGTTGCTTAATGTGTTTCCTGTTCATCTTGTATCTCATAGTCGACTTTGTAATAAAGAAAGTTTCGATAATAATTATTAAATACTATATTAATGTATTTTCCACTGTCAGCAGAACTGCTAAATATTAAAATATTATGTATTTTGTCTATTTTTCTGAGTCGCGTAAACTTTAAATTACACATTCACCGTAGTCAGAGGAGTCAGAGGAAGTTAAAGGCATCATAGTTGCGGAATTGAGAACTTTCAATTGAAGTTGGGTACAAACGATGACCTTACAATCTACAAACTTACCGCCTGTATAATATGCAAACTCAGAATTGCTGACTCAGAAATGATTGAACGTCACAGTGTTGCCGAACGAAAATAAGAATGCGGACAAATGGGCAGAGTGTATCAATGCGGCTTTAGTTGCAAAAGTTCAAATAATGACGGAGGGGTACTTGCTCAATAATTTATGGCAAAATAAAATTGAGTTGACCACAGGTCAATACCGTTTTTATTGTAACCGTCGTTTAAAAATATTGTTATCTCTTTTCTGCAGAGAAACCAGCTCTCCATTAAATTACCATTTCATATCTTCATTACGCAGCATAATATTTTAAGAAATGTAATGTACGCTTGGCATGTGCAGCAATCATACTCAATCAAATGCAGTTTTCTTGCAACTGCTCAATTTCAGAAATCGTCATAATGAATGTAGTCAATTTGCGTGCTTTTAAATAGATCCAAATCCTCTTTCACTGTTCAGTCAATTGGGCGTAGAAAATACTTTCCAAAGTGATTCATGGATTTGCAATTTAATTTTCTTGTCTTAGATGCAGATACATCAATGGCAATAAATCAGCTACCAAAACAGCGAAGAGTTACAATGCCTTTCACCTAAAACAAGTAGGAAGAAATTTTGTACCATTAAAAATCGTAGGCTTTAGTCAATTTTGACCAACGGAATTTTTAAAACGAAAGTTAAGCTGCTGCCTCTTCGAAGGCGGTATTATAATGGGTAATGATAGTTGTGAAACTTTTTTATTATCACAAAAGCAAAGCTGAATACTTAAATGTCTTTTGGAGGTACTTCAATACATGTCAGTGAAGAAGATAGAAATTACTTTTATGTACATTTTCATAGGGCATAAATTTAATGACTCGCATTGTCATTCTCGTTGCATCAAATATAATTGTTATGTATCCTAGTTTGTTTATTGAAACGGAAAACTATAGTGTTAAATGGATTTAATACCAGAATTTTCGAGAGGGAAAAGTAAATAATGAACTCACGCTTTAGCTCCAATATTTTCCAAATGAAGTTCCTCAATCGTCAGCGACTTGCGAATAACGTGAAGAAGTCGATCAATCGCTTCATGAGATAGCTTTACATGACTTGAGCGAACTGACTTGAACCAGGTGTTGTACTCCAAAGCACTTAGGATCGGTACCAAATCCCTGTAAAGTTAAGAAAAAAATGAGATCAGTCAAACATACTTTTTATACGTATACCCACTGACTTGTGAGAAACAGAACATGAAAGTTCCATTACCGATTTATTGTCATGTTGCTACACGTGTAAAACATGTAACACCATTGCACTAAATGCTTAACTTTCCAACAAAAAACATCCGTTAATTGCATTCCTGCTTCCTTTTCAATAAATGGATACAAATGCAGACGCGAAGTTCTTTAATACCTTGTTTAAGTGTAGCATGTTATGCGATGTGGGGATGTGTTTGAAATTGGTTGAAAAATCAATCAAAAGACCAATTAAGTAAAGTCAGTAAGGCCTATTCATACGCATTGTAAACTTGCAGAGCCGTTGCAATCATTGAGTCGACAGCCCAAACGTGAACATTGAACAACCCAAATCATTAACTGGTGCAGTTGATTACGTCTTTCTAAAGCAAAGATGCAAGATCCCTACCAACCGTGACAAACAGGGATGAAAATTTGTTATCTCCAAACATATCTCCCTATGCAATCTGCAGAAAATGCAATTCTTACATCATACCAGCTTTAGACGTACTTATCTCGTAAGTTTAGTACTACTTAAACTTAATAAGCAACAGCAATACCTGCGTTAGTTAAAACAGTCACATCTGCAACCAGTAATTTATACTTAAGTAAATAATAAATTGTAAACATATTATTAAAAGTTACATTTTAGTCATGAGTCACGAGAACGTTATGCGATTACTTTAACAGTTAAACTTTAACTTAATTTATTTAGCTTTCGTGAAAACCAACCGAAGAAGTTGTAGATCGTATCTTACGACAATGCATCACAACAGGCTTAAAGCGCTCCATGCGTGTTATTTAGTGCACTGCGTACCTCAGTCCACTTGGTTAACAGTTAATAAAACTGCTACAAATTTCCTCTTATAGCTAAGAAATGTTTAAGGTATAGGTATATTCTCAATTCTTATGAATCATCAAATCGATGGTTGCAGTAGTAAAATTAATTTATGTGCATAAATTAAAAATTACAACCAACTTTTATCACTTTGTGTACAATGGTTAACTGAGCATAGGTTAGCCATTACAGGGCATTTCTAAATACTCAATTGTATGAGACAAAAAATTATGAAATTTTAAAGCTATGCTCAATTGGATTTCTGTAATTCGCACTAATAAACCTTTTGTATTGTCAAATATAAATACTGTATCAATCTTTGTAGTATAACTTTTTTATAAAGGAGTTAAAATCAATTAAAACTAATTACATCATTGCAACATTTAAATGTAAATTGCGAATTAGTAGATTGAAATTGCATTTTAAACTTTAAGATTTAAAAACGACGGATTGCTCATTTTTCAAACAAATTCCTTAAACTTATTACAAAGAAAGTAAAGTGTAATTTAATAGTGCAATAGGTAAGTATTACATTGTTTTGATTATAGCAATCCAAAATTAAATTAGTGCACCCTACAAAATATAACATCGCAGGCATTCATTTTTGCTATTAATTTTTATTAGTGGGCAAATCAATCAAGATTAAATCGACTACGCTCCGGCTGATCATTGACTTTTACGTAATTTATAAGATGCAATAAAAGATGTTACATACATGAGAGTGGTAATTACATATTAGCAGAGGTAATTTTAAACGAGTAGTGCGCTCGATTTGTATACATTATATTGAATAGATATCGCGGTTTATACATTCGTTAGTAAATTATTTGGATAATCATAATAATAAACTAATAAAATTAAGTAACTGAATAAATCTGACCATCAGCAGCGTAAACTTTAATCTACAAAGAACATGCCTTTTCCATCATCACACTATTTCTGCATGGTGCACGGTTCGTGAGAGATAGAAGACTTAAAAAGTCAAGCGACTGAAAAATAAGCTACGTTTCTTTCTTGCGTTCTGAATAAAATAATATACCCAAATACAAGGGCTAGAAGCAGGAATACAGCATTAATCTTTACTAAAAGAGAATTTAAACATCTCTCTTACCAATTAAATATAATAAACTTGCTTTGGTGTTTCATTTTATCAAAACGATCATTTGCACATGTGGCGAGTACAGAGCATACACACCTCCCATTTTAAATTTCAACAATCCTAATTATTATAACAACAGTGTGAAATAAAAATGACCGCTAAGACATTATTATTACAGTTTTTATTATTCTAATTGTAATATTTATAAAGGAACTTATTGTAACTTGTATTTACTGCCCACATTTTTATACTTTTATCACCATTCAGTTCAGTGTATTGAATGAAATATATAAACACATTATTTACTAACTTTTCTATTTCATTTATACAGAATTTCTAAACACGCATGCCTACAAGTTAAAAATATTCATATTCTTAAAAATCTTAATATTTTGTTTATTCAAAGAGATATACACTAATTGTGCCGACATGTTTTTGCGCACCCAAACAAAGGTCTTAAATACTTTCTTACTCGACTTAAATCTTTTGTAGTGTTTTGTTAGGGCAGAAAAGCCTTATTAAAATTCTTTGTTTCTATATATAATTTCAAGGAGCTAAAGCACTTTTAGACGGCAACGCAAATATCAACGTAGGTACTCTAAGACGCTAAATTTACGTACTCCTACTCCTCCTATGTCAGACAGGGTAATAAAACAAAATGATAGGTGATACAGATATTCATCCTAAACAGCGAATTTCCTTTTCAGCATATCTGCACGTAATTGTCTAAAAACAGTAGGATACATGGTGCATTAGCACTGAGAATATTTGACAAATCTTTCTCAATTAAAAAAGTCAGTTAAGAGGCTCGTTTCCAAATATGGGCATAATGTTTTCACGTCCGCCTGAACATATCATAATATTTATAAAAAACCAGAACAAAACTCTTGATCGATGAATGATTAAAAAAAGGCACAGAGTGACCAGAATACAATTAACTCTCTCAAAGTAAAAAAAAATTATGATAACACGTGGGCTTAACCAGCTTTCGTTAAAGCTCTCTCAGTGAGTAAGATGTCTATGGTAAGGTAATGCCTACTCACAGTTCAATTAATAACTTGAAGTAATAAATCATTTATTGGCTCCATTCTTTCCCTATTATTCTTTGACACCTGTAGACAAATGAGAAACTACGTAGGAATTTTGGATTAAATTTTAACACACATACATACATGATGAAGAACAGCAGTTAATTATTATTAACGATACTTGATGTGCATGTAGACGTGTGAACGCTGAAGATAAACAAAACGATTTCTCTTATAGAAAAATATTAAAACTGTTTTCTTACCTTGGTTCTAGGTGATCAAAATCATGCAGGCACAACTCTCTCGAGTCATGAGACAGGTAAATTGTGTCCACGTCCTGAAACAAATAAAAAATTAAATTGATTCAGTAATTTGAAACAGGATTTTTAGTATGGTAGAGTAAAAGATATAGAAGTACTTTAAATGATAACATAGACTGTATATGATGATATACTTATATTTTGGGGTTAACAATAATTCTATGCCTGAGTAAACATTTACATTTACAATTCGAAGGACATCATAAAAGACGCGAAGGCTGTCAACCAAATTAAACCTGCGATAATTTCTTACTGTGTCTGTTTAAACAAAACAACCCTGGGTCTACCTGCATTCACTTGAAATCTCAATTTCGCAGCTAAATTCGTTTTGTATAATACATTTCATACGCCCAGCCACACTTTGAAGATCAAACAATCCACATTTTGCAGATTCTGTCCTTACGCTTTCTAGTACACATGCATTCATCATTGTTCAATTAGTAATTTGTCACCTTTTCATGTGATCAAAATCAGTCTGTCTGCCAAAATGCAAATCATGTGGGCTTTTATATTAATCCTTTCGGTCCAATAACCTCCATTGTTCAAGTAGAATTCAAGACACTTTGCTCGCTGTAGTGTTGTACATAGTAGCCTATTAAATGTGTTACAGAAAAAGCCGGTTGAATGCTAAGTTTTTCGTTCTTCTTGAGTTGACAACTAAGCATTCGCATAGGAAAGAAAAAACGCATCCTGATCATGACTTTTGTCTTTTCGCATCCATCATCAATAACCCTCACCACTAAAGATAATGTGCTAATGTGAACCAAGAACGACATGCTAAGGAAACGTATCATGAAGAAGCTCGTTAACATAAAACCAGGTACTGATTTTGTCATTTGCCATGTGCTCTTTCGAAAGGAACTTAAGTAAGTAGGGTTGCAACTTCTCGTGTAGAGCATCGTGATTGAAAACAATGCATACAAAATAAACAAAGCACCTATATGAAGTAATTAAGGGTCTGGTCTGTGAGACAGATGAGACAGGAAAGAAGGATTTGAGCTCTTTCTGGCACATAAATTATAGGAATTATCATTGATGCCGTATCATGATTTATTTTTCTCGAGGCTGTGTGTTAGTGTTTGTTTTATCTAATTAAGAGAAAATTATATCGTGAACACTTTAAAGATGCATTACTGATAAGTACAATGTATATAGGTTTTCAAAACCGATCTTCTTTTCTTGACCTCTTCGGTTTTCATTCAATTTTTAGGTATACTGATTTTGCCTTCGGCAATGATGAATAGGAAAAGAGAAATTTTCTACATGGATTGAACACATAAAGCATAATGTCATGCAATCAGGTTCACATAAATAGTCACAGACAGCTACTGGTACACAAAATGTACATGTAGCTCCTTTTAGTTGTTGTAAAGTAAAACCGGTAGCTGTTACAGATAAATTATTTGCGGTTAATGAGTGTGCCACCTTCGAGTAATGTATGTAATAAGCAATCAACCCAAGAACTTCGTGATGTGAAATGGCGTTCTCTAAGTGTGCGTCACAAAATGATTTACCAATCAAAATTACGTACAACGTAGAATTGGTTTTCGAAGTCCGTTTGCACACGCACCTATTATGCATGAAATAAATGAGTGGATCTAAATAAGCAGAAAACAAAATGCTGAGTTATTTTCATTTGGTTATTGTAAATTCAAATTTACTCATTTTTATCCGATTACAACAACTGGAATTTGTAGACAATTCCAGATTGGAGTTGAATATCAATATAGTTGTCACTTTGTGAAAGAAAGATGCTGGTCATTTGAATTTGACCGAAAGTAGCCTAAACGACAAGTTTACATCAACCAAATCACTTTTCCTGTCACGAGAGGACCAAATCAAACCAAAATATCATTCGAACATCCTGCTTCAACCTCCGTTGTGACACCCTTTGGCAAATGTGACCATATGTAACATTAAACCCATGCATAGGGTTCATAACTTTAACAAGGCTGTTTCGCCTAGAAAGCAAAAGCGTAATCTAGCAAACAACGGGTTACATTTTTGAAAGGGCCATAGGCCACTCTGGTCACGACATGAACATGTACAACCTTATTACTGCATAATTTACAGCACTCCTTCACAAGTCAGTAAAAAATCTACACTCTGATAACACCCACAAGTCGTATGTCGTATGACAACAAAATGAAAGTGACCGGTGGAACTATCATAATATCTGATTTTGGTGGCATTACAAAAAGAGACAGTTTGAGAGTTTGACATCCGTATCCTATTTTCTCTCTACGTACAGATATAATTCGCCTTTTATCTGTTTGTTTCCTTTATATCAGCGCAGCGCCAAACGTTTATTCACCGAGTCATATGTACATATATAATTAATCTTAAAATTAACAAGAACGTTACAACGTTACCGTGTGCCTCTCTCTCTCTCTCTCTGACAAGCAATAATCAAGTGTAATATTGATCCTCGAACATCTCTATGACCTCTCCAAAATGAGACAAATAAATGATTCTTGTTATAGAAAATCAATTAATTTTTGACATCAGCATGTGCAATCTCCCACTCTTGACAGTTTCCTTTAAAAGCCGTTTTAGAAAATAAAATTGAATGTCATTCTGTAAAGCTCTTTAAAAGGAAAGACGACAATTGCCCACATTTAATGATACCAACAGTATCTTGAATTTTATTAAGAAAGATTAGAAACTGATTTCACTTGACATCGTTTCTTCTCTGCTTCTTCACAATGTTTTCCTATTGTCAGCAAAACCTGTAAATGGTAGCGCATTCAATATTTAATATATCTAGATTACTGAAACAACTGATAATAACCGAAGCTTTGCTTTGCATGTGCTTAGCATGATGTACGATAACTCGTTTATGTCTGCGGGTGAAAACACTTTCCATAAAGTTAGCGGTGTGCAGTAGCAATAATTATTATCAAAACTGCACCATTGCAATTGTTATTGTTAAAATTCAAAATCGAGCAGCAATCATTTTTGTATTTAAAATGATCATTTCTCGACAGCAAAAATAATAAAGTTAAGGGCAGATAAATATAATTACTTTTTTAACGAGTGATAAAAAGACATGTAATATTTAAGAAGTTGCTTAATAACAGTCATTTCAGGTTCGACAGTTTTACTTTATGAAGTGTAATAAAAACAATTGCCAAATTGTCACGCTAGAAAATCGACTCGCCTAAACCCTTTTCTTTTCGTTTCGTCTTTTTAGAGGCTCACAATCCTATACATCAAAGCGAAATAATCAATTTTTATCACAGATAAGTTTAACAAGATAGAGTCTTTGTTGAAGTAATAAAATTTAATGTGCGTGAGCTTTAAAATATATGTTACAAGGATTATAATCCGTGTAACAAAATAAAATCTTCCTCGCCGATAATATTATTTCTGACTGAACTGAACTAAATAGGATATGCACACATAACAGTAGAAAAGTTCCTTTTAAGACTACCATATACGTGTAGTATCCATGTTGTTTGTAGATGTAAATGCAAAGCCAATTATCAATGTCTGAAGTCTGAACACACTATCTTAAACATGTGCACAATAAAAACTATCATTTGTTTGTATTCTTAGAAAAAATATCTACTTATCCAAACGTGATAAATGAAGACTTAAGTGCAAGAAATACAAAATATTTGGCAACGTTCAATGATGCAGTATACTTTGCAAATTACAACGAAATGCTGGGCAAACAAACGTGTTCATATTTTATATTTCGAATCAATGATGCAGGACGGCTGAGTCAGTGGATAAATAAGCAATAGTGCTGCAGAGAACATTAATTGAAATCCTAGACTATTTCTGTGAAAAATTACATAATTGTAAATCACACGAGTAAGTAACCAGATCATTTTGCGGAATGAAAAAAAAAACAATATTACGCTGATGTTAGGATAGCATTACATTTTTACCAAGCCTCAATAAGAAAGAGAAGCCACTTCTGAAAATCTTTTGATATGAATAAGATATTATTATGTGATATCTCGTGAATCTGTCTACTCATCATAATAATTAATATATAGATATCGTATTATATCCAAAATGTCAGGTCGTTAACATTATTGGATTCTGAGGACGTGCCGAATTTTCCGGATAATTTATACACATTGTTATCCTTGTGAGGCACGCCTTTAAAAGAACTTCACCGATAACAATGTACATAAATTTTTCTAAAGATTCGGCACGTCCGTCCCAGTCCTGGCGTCACATCATGATTCCTCCATCAATCAGAGTAGAACACCAAACGAAATAAGAAGGCACGATTTAGTACAAAAATGCTTCATAAATCATAAATATCTGCATATTTTGTATGTCGTGAAATTAAGGAGGATTCGTTTTGCTTCTTTGCCAAAGTGGCATAAGCGAACTAAATAAAGCAAATTTCGTGTTGCAAATGGCAAATGGCTCCTTGTAATACCGCGTCAAATTTGATACTAAAAATATTAATGACGAGTGAAAATTTTCTCTGCAGTAGAAGTTCTGCTGCATATGTTTCAAGTGCAATAAAATACGGCATAAAGTTTTATTTTATGAAGAAGTTGGATAAAAATGTTAAAAATGTTAAATAAAAGGAAATCCTTCTGAAAATTTCGTGGCTACTAGTGTTTGTATAATAAAGAAGTATACGTTTTGGCACTTGCAGTTTCCTTACCTCACGTAAATTAATTCTTTCAAAATTTGGCAATGATGCCCATGTTTAGCCACGGTTTTAACTTCAAAAGAATCTTTTAATTGTTTAATTTGTTGACGGTTTTCACATTACTGTTGTTTTGATTGCTGAATTTCAGCTTTTCAAAAATGGTTGTTGGAGGCAGGCATGCTTAATTCAATAAAGTACGTGAAGAAATTGGTTTTAGTAAGTAACAAAATATAAATTAGCATTGCACATCTTGATTTCTTTTGCCTCCATCTGTATGAACGATTTTACTGCCACAATTCTTCCATTAAAAGAATAAAGAAAGTCTAACCCATTCATAAGCATTTAATAGGTAAATAATTAGTTTGAATCCTTACTAATTAACTTGTTATAAACCCTTAAACACATTAATATTGAATACTCTTTATCATTATTACCACACAAAGCAACAAAACTGGTATTTATTATTTTTGACTGTAGACCGACCGTCTAATTTAGATATTAAAACTAGGTTTGTATAAAGAGATAGTTAAGCTTTTAAGTACTTTACAAATCTAAAAAGGTATGTTTTCTTTCTAAATCAGTATTTTCCATCAATCACATGATTTTAATACACTCGTCTTTAATTAAAAAGATGGTCATGGGTTTATGGGCAGTCAAAGTTGAATTCTATGGTCGCGGGTGCATTCAATAGTAATTATGTATATGTAAGTTGAAAATATAACATTGGTCTAACAATAAATGCACTACGATAGACTTATTTTGTTCCGATATTAAAAACGTAAAAATTTGAAAGCAAAAATAGGTTACTGCAACCAGTTCCACAAAATTCGGAATTGTTTCTTGCCAAATTTAGCCTTAATATGTAGCATTAAAGAGATCCGCTAGATTGAGTAACATTAACATTGGACGTAATAATTACCTCATCTTCAATAAAGATGTTCCAAGTACACATATACCGCGTAACGCGGTCCGCGTTATCATTTATTTTTTATTCAAATGTTCAGTTTTGATTTTTTCATATACATATATACGTTGCATCAAATCAAAGTTCCTACCTATCAACAGGCACTTATTACGGGCTAATTATGTAACTTATAACGTGCAAATCCTAAAGTGTTCCACCCGCCACACCAAATTTTCAATCAGTTTGTACAAATTATCTTGCAATAAAAGTATGCTATGAATAATTTTGCTAATTCTCAAACTATCTGCGTCGATAACAAAATTGACATATGCGTACGTAAAATGGATATTGTGTTTTGAACAATCATTTCAACTCCCTTTCTCTTCAATTTGTCAATTTGTGTACATCATCCTTTCAAAATTTGGACCTTACAATGTTGAACTGAAAAATTACTATCGTATTGCAAATTTATTCTGCACTTCATAAATTTACCTTACTTAATTTAATTCTTTTCTCATAAATAAAGACATTATCAACAATTTGTTACTCACAAAGCAATGCCTTTATTATTTATATTTGTTATTGCCCACGCAAGTAAATTACAAAATCATTTCGTCCATCCTATTACGGGCAAAAGTAATAAACTACAAACTAGAATTGCAACACTGAAGGATATTCAAAATCATCGGAGTGCAAGACATTTTGACGGCGGACAACCTCCTTTGCACAGTTGACAATCATTCTTATTGTAATATAAAAAGAATTTTAATCATTCGAAAATAAGCATGAACTCCAACGTCGGATACGAGTGACTGATTTTTCTTCTTGTTATAAAGCATTATGTGATTAGGTATTATTAGTATTTTATTTTTGTGACACACGATTATCTGTAAAATAATTGCACAATCGTTGACCGAATAACAGTATTGAATTACAGATTCAATTCAATTTCCCTTCTCCATCAAAAAGCATGATAATAATAGTAACTCAAAGAATGCATTTCCTCTTTCGCCTCTCTAACTGTCAAATTTATGTGTTGTTCCCATTTTCATATTTGGTGAAGTCATTACACGGTGATGCTTTTAAGTTGTTCCATATACCACATCACATCATCTTTCTATATTAGTGTCAGAGAGCTGCCACTTTACCACCACCAAGGGAAGTCAGCCACGCAATCTGACATTTTTTCGCTAGTACATCTTTCTGTTTATTTTTCCTAATTCAAAAAGTACTACGTGAAAGACGTCTTCTTCGTGCACTGCTAAATTCTTGTATCCATTTTTTTTGCATCTCCTTTTTATGCATTGCGAGTTGTGACCAACCACATCTGCTATACATTGTTTGTTTTTCCTAGCCCTGAAGACATTCATTTACATTTGACATCTCACTTTTCCACTTATTATAATGTGCTTTATGCTTATCTTAAAAATCTTAGATATGAATGCGTCGTCTGTTTAAAAGCTTAATGCACTGCATTTCTCTGTCTTTAAAATATTCATGTCATTTTAAAATATTCATGGTCTTTTTATCGGATCGTAATATCCAAGTTTACAATGTGGACTAAATGCTATCTATTTGTTCTCTTTATGAAAAATTATTTCACAGTTTCAACGAATCAAACGAATTTTATATTTGATTTGTTTTATTTTATATTTTAAAATAAATACCTAAATAGTAGTAAATATGTATTTAAGAAACTTGTCCTTAAATAAATGTTGGTATGTGGAGCCACTTTATTCAAATTAGGAAACTCCAGCAAGAAAGTCAAGAATCGTCCGCAAAATTATTTAAATTGTTCAATAAATGAACAGTTCTCGATTCTCGATTGCAATAAATGTGCCTATCAGGGACTAACTGCCGATGGTTCGCGATGGCGTCTTCTGCCAGGGCATCACTGCCCTCTGGGGCATCACATCGTAGAAAAAATGAGTACATTTCTTATAGAAAACAAATCATGTTTCAGTTTTCTGAAATTGAGTGCCCTTTGGAGTTTACCTTTTCTTTTCAGGTATTGTCATCGTATTCATTTTCAGTTTATGAATAAATGCATCTGTTCCAATTTATGCCCAGTTGTATAAAACTTTTCTTTTTAACAGCTGCAGCTGGTTCTAAACACATTTTAAATGTTATCATTATATATGCACCTAAATTATATATTAGAAATTGGTTTCCTGACAAAAATCGGATCATCGTAACACTATATCCCTGTACAAGTTAAGTCGCCCAAACATTACAAGACCACGTCACAATTTATGTGAATGAGACTTGA